>QGOB01001233.1:0-31542 GCA_003313055.1 Termitomyces sp. MG145 | reverse complement strand
TCTCTACTTTTACTTTTGTTTGTATTCTAATGGTTATCTGCTTAAGGGGATCACTTTTCAATTCTCTGATGCTGATTCTCAGATCATTCTTGGCCACCTTCAAGTTCTGGAGCCTAGCTTCCTCAGGTCGCTGACAGGTATTGCTGCACGCAAGCCGGCCTTCGAACTTCTTCCTTTCAGAAAAGTACCTGCCTTGATCAAACAAGACCTCGTAGAAATGAGGGATTCTGCGGATAACTTTATGGATGAGCTTATTACCCATGTCTCGGTGTGTCCTTTTTTCAATCTGTCAGCGGGATAAGACTGACTACATATCAATCAGCCAAATACCCTTCCAGCAGCTCGTACTATGAAAGTCATTGTGGATTCCACATTTAGCAAAGTGTTGAATATATACAATATTTCAAGTGTATAAATATTTACCAATGTCATATTTTATCAGTGGATCGATTCCCGAAATGACCAAACTCATTTTGTTGCTAAGTAGAATAAGGATAGTTTCCCCTCAAATAAGCCATGATCTGATCACCGTACAATAATGCATGCATATTAAGGAGTGCAGTAAGCTGCAAACATTGTCGGAAACACATTCCCCCATGCCTGACCAATTACATGTAGTTACAATTCTTGTTATATCTAAGGGGTATCCATCGGGACTTGCCGAGACGGGGTGTAGGACAGGTGTGCAGGGCCTAAAGTATTTCAGAACATCTTAAACTACATTTTTTAGGATAAATTTTGCGGGGATCAAACAATTTAAAGGGACCATGATCCGCTTCGAAGTAAATTTCTCCGTATGATTACCGGTCCGCGTGCGAGTTTCATGCGCGTGCCACGTCTTATTGAATGATGAGAATTTAGCAGCAGAAAACATGAGCAGAAGGAGAACGACGACTCACCCGGATAAGATGTGCCAGAAGTTGTGGACGCAGGCGATCATACAGAGAGCTTCTACGGCAAATGAAGAGGCCAGTGACAGCAAGTGGACGTCGTTGAGACCTTTGTAGAATGCCCTGTACCGACCGACAAGTTCCGTGAAGCCTTAACATTGTTATGGCGAGGCTCCTTGAACGCCTATGGCGAGGCTAGAGTAGGACGAACACTTCCTGGACCCCTTACTCCGTATTGTTGCAGAAACACAAATTGTTCAGAGGACAAGCATTTTGAAGGGAGTAATTCCTAATGTGAGGGTAAGTTTCAGCACAATTTTATATTTTATGTGAAAGTTCAGGGTAAGGAGCAAGGATCAACCTTTCAGCTCAATGAATTTTATTGTTAGATCCACATTGAACCAATTTATCATTATGTATCTTTTGCCTAACATTTAGGTCAGAAAAATCAGAAAAATTTTTGTGTAAGGTTTCTTTTTCTTTAAAAATATTAAGTTAGATTTATATTCTTATAATAAATATCTCAGACTAAACTTAAAACTAAACTGAAGCCTTCGTACATACATTACTTCAAGTGATTATGTCCTCCATGGACGTGTTGCTTTTCAACCCAACCACAAACAAAACTTCGAACAGGATGCGATCGGGGCGGTCAATCTGGGGGATGATGCAGACGAGTCTGTCGGAGAGATCTACATATGCTGGATTGGCTGATTGTACGCCAAACAGGAACGAAACGAGACCTGGTTGCAAGTTAAAAAGTTCCTGCGCGGACTAGCTTGACGACCCAGAGCAACGTAGTTAAAAAGTCTCGGCGTGAGCTGGGGTAGACCGAGTCAGTACTCTTGCCAAGTGACAGTAGAGTATTTAGTTGAGTATAACTAGGATTGGTACATTCACGCAGCATGGCATTCCCAAAGAATGGCATTCGTGGGGATGCAAATCACATCACCTGAGGATGTGAAACTCGGAAATGACAGAACTCCCAAGTTTTATAGATAAAAACCGATGTGATTCATGAGACAAGGAGACCTCAAATTCGACATAAGATGTGTGGAACAGGGTTTTACTCAGAAAATGATGTGGCATTTTCCGGACTAACAAAGACAAATATTACGAGGTTTCTGATTTTTTGATGCGCGTGGATTCGATCTCACGAAGTACTTTACTTATATCATACAACGGTTATATGACATAGTTAATGTTGGCGCCGAGTGCAGAGAAACCCGGATTTGTTCAAACATGAAAACTATGTGAGTAGTGAGATTTCCTTGTGACTGAAATTTCCAGTGAATTATTTCTTGATTCCAGTGGGGAAGTCAAAAAGATTGTGAGGATCATATCTAGCTTTAAGAGCTTGAAGACGCCCGTAGTGACCGTCATAGTAGCGAGATTGCCCTACATATGAAAATTCCTTGACGTCAACATGACTCCACACTTAGATTGAGTTTTACTGACAGTCTGTGAGCCTATCGTCCACATAATTTATGTATGCCCTGATGGGATAATGTAAGTGTCCGAAATGAAAGGCTCAGCGATGCCAGTAGCATACCCGTAGGGCCAGTTTGACGGACTGTTCGAGATGATTGCGTTCACAGCCCCTTTGTAGCAGAATCAGTTTCACCTGTCTAAGAAGCAGAAGGCATCCCCGAACTTGCCATCTACAAATCCATATCCCGACTGAGGGAAAGGAGGCCGTCTTCCGGGAGACGATGCGTAAAGTTGAATCGTAAATAGCGAATTTCTGTAGGCGAAGGCAGTGGCGTCTGTAGCAACGACATTGATAGCCGAGTTCTTGCCCCCGTATAGCTCAATTTGCATGAACCATTCCTTATGAATAATTGTATCAGTGCCGTATCTCAAAAACATTACTCCTTCTGGACACACCATTTTGGACGAGAAACCTGTCAATGCAAGGTAATTGGTAAAGGCAAATATCATAGTCTCGGACATGGGAGAATTTGTAGGGGTCATGAGAGACTTAGCGTAGAACGTATCTCGGGAATCAGGGGCGGATTTTGTGTCCAGGGACCCACCGGCAAGCACAGTTACACCTTGGATGTAGGATCCCGTTTTGAGGCTGGCGCTTGGTTTCGGTGGCATCTGGCGCAGGAAAGGCAACAAGACAGAGTTCAGGTCATGTGGGCCACCGTACCAGCCTCCAATAAGAGTGAAAGAGACTGTTCCTTTCGTCGACCCTTTCCCTAGAGTAATCTCTGCACCTAGTTTAGATGAAATGTTGGTTTGAACAAATTGCTGAAACACAGAGATTCCATTCGCTGCGGCAGTGGAGTTCAGATTCCATGTATATTGAAAGATCGTCGAGGATTGAGGTGCCTGGAAAGTCTTGACTTCGTAAGAGGTGACGATGCCAAGTGAAGGTGCAGAACCGCGCAATCCCTGTGAGGCTATCAGAAGAAGATAGAATAGGTCAAGAAGAACATTCATACCCAGAAAAGGTCTGCATTGTTCTGTTGTGTTACTCGCGTGATAGTTCCGTTGGCCAGGACTAGATTGACTGCCGTGATGGCGTCTAGGGTGAGTCCCCACATACGCGAAGTAAAACCAAATCCTCCGAATCCTACACTCCTGATCAGCACTAATGGTACAAGACGAGCAATAATTGTACCTGCGTGACCACCAATCCCTACGTAAGCGCAGGTTCCATGGGGGATTGCTCTACCTTTCTCCGCCAGTGCCGTCGCAACATCTCCCAGCCTATTCCCTGTTTCAATAACGGCAGTTCCTTGCGCAGAGTTGACGGACATTTTCGATAATTTACTCATATCAATGACTATGGATCCGTTTCGTCCCCCGAGACCATTCGCAATGTAGCTATGCTAGATGTTATAAACACATTTAATCCTGGGATACTGTATAAATTTCTCCACTTACTCCTCCGCTGCGTGCTGCAATTTTCAGGTTGTGCAATGTGCCTATATTAATGACCTCTGAGACCTCTTGCGGCGTTTTTGGGTACACAACTACGACAGGCTTGAACGAAAAACGCTGATTGTCTTGAATACTGTATATCAGTGACGTGAGAGGTTGAACGAGGGATTGAAAGACTTACATGCTGCACTGGAAGCAGCATAAGAAACATCTCCAGGAAACGATGCACCGATATTTAATGTGGACAAGGTCCCCTTGAGATCGGCTGCAAGTGCAAATGGCGATGTGAACAACAAGAGACCGAGAATTTTGAGTTCTCGCATGTCTGGGGCGAGAGAGCGCGGATACTAGTGAGAGGAGGCAGTGAGTACTATGTGAACTGATCCGAGGTTGATATAAGCTCACTCCAAACATCACGGGTAGAATAGGCCGTCCTGACAGGGGGATCGGGGCAAGACTAATTGCGAGAAACGCCGCTGCCAAGGGCAGCATGCATTAGTCAACATGAGATTTGGCTACAGTCAAACCACTCATACATAGCTCCTATGACCAACAACCCCTTGAAACCGGCAGTTTTTCGCCATACCGACATGGTCTTCAACGTAACCTTCCGATATGTACCCTAAGGCAGGGTTATGACCGATGATTTTGCCAAAAATGTATCACAACGGAAACCATTTGAAGTTTTCTGAGTTGGATGTTGTCCCTCAGTGTATGTTTCAAAATTAGTGTTGCCAAAGTTCGGTTCAGTTTGAGTACTGCCCCTCTTTTGGAGAACTCCGACTCGAGCTTGCACAGCCGGAACCAGGATTTAGAGGTCAAAAAGACTTCTGAGAGACAGGAGGCCAGTCGGAAAGACAAAAAAATATTGCGTTAAGTGGTGTTCAGTTGCTTGGACTGCAGTTATAGGGGGGAAATCATTGACATGCAGATAATATATTGATAGATATCGACGTATTTGACCATGGCAAATGCAAGGAAGTATGTCAGGAACAAGTTAGGAAGTCCAGTGAACATGAATCTTCGGAATTTACTGTTCATCAACTAGATTAAGTATTTGTCATGCTTTACTGAAATTATGACACATTGATTGTTGTTATCATCCGGCGCTGTTGGCGCTTTCTTATCAAACGAGCTACGTCCTGTGCCCTTTGGCACATGTATGTAGCTCGGTTAGGGCCTTGTCAGCCACCTCAATGCTTAATCCCAGCCCTAACCTCGCAAGCTTGGTTAGGGCCTTGTGTTCAAAACTCAATGCTTAATCCCAGCCTCAACCTCGCAAGCTCGGTTAGGGCCTTGTGTTCAAAATTCAATGCTTAATTCCAGCTCCAACCTCGCAAGCTTGGTTAGGGCCTTGTGTTCAAAATTCAAGGCTTAATTCCAGCCCCAACCTTGCAAGCTCGGTTAGGGCCTTGTGTCCAAAACTAAATGCTTAATTCCAGCCCCAACCTTGCAAGCTTGGTTAGGGCCTTGTGTTCAAAACTTAATTCTTAATCTTCAAGACTCAAATTCATCAACTCAATGTTCTCTTATCATATAAGGAAGATATCAGACAGAAACTATATAAGTCAATACTGCAATGTCCTAATTTAAAAATACAAAGTCTAGCTAAATACATTAGAAGAGGTTAGTAATAAGATGTTATCATATTCCAAGATATATACTTACATTTATCCATTTGTCAATCATTACATTTGTCCATTTATCCATCATCAGATGCTAAAATTTATAGAAGTTAGTAATCAAAAGTGAGTTTATCTAAAGTGAGACTTACATTTGCAAACCATTCAGGATTTCTTGATGGACTATATTTGCTGTTGTCCTTGTTGTATTGTCTGGTGGCAAAATCACCTTGATACGATTTCCAGATGTACACCTAGACAATGCCACATAAAGTTGTCCATGTGTAAACACAGGTGATCAAAGATCCAATCCAACTTGTTTGATCGATTGACCTTGGGATTTGTTGATAGTCATAGCAAAGGCTAATCAAACTGGGAATTGTCATCTGTGCAATGGAATAGGCAAATCTTCTTCAGAGGCATCAATGTTAATCCTTGGAATCATAACCACTGTTCCTCCAAACTTGGCATCTCCACTGATGATCTGGCATGTGAGGACCCTGGTGTTGATATGGGTAACAATCATTCTTGTCCCATTGCAAAGTCCTTGAGTTGTATCCAAATTCCTGAGGAGCATGACAGGAACACCAACCTTAAGAGCCAGTCTAGCCAAAGGCAAACTACTGGCCCTCAAAGAGTTGAGATATTCCATGGGATATAGGCCATCAACATTTCCATCATCAGACTTGACAGAATCAGCACTCTGCAAGATTTTTTCCTGTCCTGAAAATCTCTGAAGAATCTTTGAATTGATCTCCTCTACATCAGAGTTCTTGCTTGAAAGAATAGTCCAGTCCAGAAAATACTGATTCTGTTGATAATGATTGATATCAGGATAAGTGGAGTTAATCAATCCAGTGATAGAATTGTCATCACAGATCATGGTTCTAGGAAGTTGTACTGTCTGCCCATGCTCAAGGTTTTTTCCAGCACCAATATCCAGTAACTAAGCTGCATGAGCAACATTATCAGGAGTCTGCTCCAACTGCATATTTTGCACCAAGTAGTGGACTTGAATGTGGTTCCAAAGTCTCCCTCTTTTTAATGAAGCAGCAATCATCTGCTGTCTGAGTCCTCGGGGGATAACTGGCAGAGTTTGTCTGAAATCCCTTCCAAAGACCACAGTGATTCCACCAAATGGAATATTCTTTTCCAAGATATCTCTGAAGCCATGATCTACCAAGTCAATGGCATTCTTGTGCTGCATTGGAACTTCATCCCAGATAACCACTTTGGTGCCTAGTAGCAGATCAGAAAGATGTGTTCCTCTCCTTATGTTGGCAATGGATGTATCCAGAGCAGGAATGGGAATTTTGAACCTTGAATGAGCAGTTCTACTCTCCTCCAGCAATAAGGCAGCAATCCCAGATGATGCTACACATAATGCCACTGCACCAGTCAAACAAACAGCAGAAGCCAAAGTATTGCAGACAAAGGTCTTGCCACATCCTCCAGCACTGTGAATGAATATCATTCTGCCCAAATCATTCTCCACAGAGTCCATGACAGCATTGAAGGTCTCCAACTGTTCAGCATTGAACTTGGTCTTGTTTTCTTCCACTCTCCTCTTCAACTCCTCAACATCATAATCTGTTTCTTCTTGTAAAAGTCTATTACCTATAAATGATTTGATTAGTTTCAAAGTCATTGTTCTCTATAAAGACAAAAATACCTGGAACAAAATTCCAAGCTTGCTGGGGCCCTGGCATGTTGGGAAAGTCTTTTAGAGTTTTCCCAGAATTCCTCAAGTTGTCATTGATGAGATAAAGGCCATAATCACGAATGTCTTCATCAGCAAAGATCCTGGTCCTATACTGGTGTGCCTGCTGCAATCTGTGTTGGACATCATCACAAATAGAATGCTTGAATTCATTCCATAAAGCTTCTGGAGTGGCAAGAGCACAGTGGAGTAGGATTGTGCAAAAGAGGTGTCTGAGAGCTGATCCTGTTTGTATCTGGATAGCTTCAGCAAGACATTGCCTCCATTTTGCATCATCCTCCAAAAGGCCTAGAGCCTGACATGCATCCTTGTATGTCGGTTAGGTGTGGCCATTGACGGTCCTGAGATGAGCCCATGAAGTTGCATTTGTTACAACTGTCAGAAGCATTTGAAGGTAGAATTGTTCTCCTTGCCTAGGTGAAGCAAAGTACATCTTGCCAATAGCTGCTCCTCTTTGTCTCTCCTTCCAAGCTCTTTTCCTTGGCTCATAAACAAACTTGGTTGGAAAGTTTTGATAAATGATGTTGTTATTAGGAAACTTGGTGTTGGCTTCAAACCAAGCAGTGAGTGCAGTCTTGTCTGCATTATCTCTGGCAGCCACCAACTCCAAAGGTTTATTGTCCTGAAAGTAAACCTCATGTTGGCCTTCCAGATATGCACAGGTAATCAGTAGACAGGAGGGAATTCAGCATGCATGGTTGAATTCATAGATGTGTCAACAGGCCTCTGATGCAGAAATATATCTGGCATCCAAATGTTCCTTGATTTCATCTCGCTGCTCCCTAGAGATTTATAAGGTGGTCCTGTCATGGCCTTTGTAAATGTACTTGTGAATGTGCTTGATGGCTTCTACTGAAGCACAGACCTCGACATTGATGTGACATTGGTATTTGGCCGAGAGATAGGGATTGTGTGGGACAACATCACAATTGTTATAATGATGGCCATGCTTCTCAAAGAAACGGCCATTATCTGGCCTGGCATATTGAGGAGAGCCATTGTCACCATATTGGGTAGCCTCTAGATATTCTTTGGGATATCTTTTGGAACATTTGCCATTGACCATGCACTTTGCATTGAGATAAGCTGCCCCACATGGACTATAGACCATATTAGTAGTAACAACCTAATAACAACAATTTAGTTACTGAATCAAGATATATCAAGATCAAGTCAATATCTGATACAATTGAGGCTAAGTCACAGGATCAGGGATTTGAGCCCAGACAATGGCATCCACATGAGCTGCATCCTTGATCTTGTCATGAACATGCAAGAAGATCAAGATGTGCATATGTGATAGTCCCCTCTTTTGGAATTCAATAGTATGGACATGAGCTACACAGGTTCCAAAGAGACCTTCTTTAATTTCCTTCAAATACTCTAGCCACAATATCAGGTCAATCAGAAGCTGTTTGCTTTTTCCCATTAACTGCAGGTTCTTTTAAAAGAGCCTCATCAATTTCAGGCCACCTCAGATTGGCAGTCATAGTCAAGAAAAGATCAGGTTTTCAAAAATACCTGCAAATGGCCATAGAGTCCTAGAATAACTGTTGCATGTGACATTCACTTCCTGTATGAGAAGCAGGAAGCACAACACAATGGCCTTGCTGAGGTAAGTCTTCATCTCCAGCTGCAGCATCAACAACTCCTTGGTAGACCTCAGCTCTGATCTTTCTTTAATTAAACCTAACCCAGTTGAACTTTGATTGTTCAATAGAAGCCCATGCATCCACAATGTATTGCTGGAATAATCTGCTACTCCAAAGTAATGGAGCATTGGCTTCTAAAGTCTGTTGATGAAGCCTATATGCATAATATGCTGTTTCACTAACATTAGTAGTTTGCTGTTGACCTTGTGGTCCAAGATGAGATGGAATGTGAATGTGGAATCCAGGCTTGCCAGTTGGAAAGATGATAGTGTAGTGCAATGAAGTGTAGAATGGGTGTAAATTGCTGATCCGCTTTAACTGACCTCTACATAAGTGCAAGACTATATCATGGTGATCTGATTGATCTTCTGTACCATCTCCAGAAATGATAGCAGCAACACCTTCTTGATAATTTGGATTGATATAGCGCCGATGATCTCCAAAATCTGCTCGGAGTATGACAGAAAGTCTTTGTGGTTGGCCTTCAGAAATTTCAGCCATGATTTGCCTAGCTTGCTTTGAGTAGCCAATAAAAGGATTGACTCTACCAAGCATATCCTGCAAAGAGGCCATTATTTGACCATCTAATTGAGGATTATTCTGTTGACAAAGAGCCAATTGCTCATTGTGATCATAGAAATAGAGTTGTGCATATGATGGTGGATTGCCTTCAGTGTAAAGTAAGGCACCTGACAGATGATGTAGTTCTCCATTGATCCTAAAGCTGTATGGTTCAGGAGCATTGGTGATAGCATGATCAATTTTAACTCCTAAAGATGTGAATGCAAAGGCTGCATTATATTGCCGAATAAATGCTTTGAACGCATTGGAAAGAGGGTGATGACCATGAAGTAGAGCCAATAGTTCTGGTGGAGCATCTGCTAGTCTAGGCAAAATAACCTGGCCATGTAAGCAGCACATGCCAAATTTTGAAATGTGTCTAGTAGACTTGGTGAGCTTTTCAGCATTAAAATGCAAGGCTTGACAATGTGGACAAATAACATCCATGGAACCTAGATTATGTGGTGAAGGTTCATTCAAATAAGGCTGTGATGCTCTTGACAGAGCATTTCTGAGCTGCATCTGGCCTATAGGTACAATAGGTGCTTCTGGAATAGGAGGACCAAGAGGAGGAGGACCTAACTGTTCTGCTGGTACAATAGGTGGCTGAACTATTTCTTGGATGGGAGGAATAAGAGCAGGATTGTGTTGCTCTGCCACAATGGGTTGTTGGACAATGTCTGCCAATAGAGGATCCAGCTGTTCTGCAGGTATATGTGCAGCAGGATTATACTCAGGAGGTAGCTTTGCAGGTATATTCTGCTGCCTAGGATCATCCTCAATATCTATAGGATCATCTATATACTCCAAATGATTTTGCATCAATTGGTCAAAGGTAGCATGGACATATTCCAAGTCATCCTCAGGAGGAATATCATTTGGAGGCTCTAGATCATTAAATTCCTCCTCCAGATCAGCTTCATGTTCTTTCCTCCAACCTTGTAAAATTCTAGCAGCTCTGGCCTGATTCAAAGGGATATGTTCTGGATTGAGATCTACTGGCTGTTAAACTTTCTCTTTACAGTTAATTTTGACTGATCTCAGGCCTGATCTCCCTTCTTTCTCTCTGATGATGTCCATTATGTCTTAGTCTTTGTTGCTCTTCTAAAATTGCTACAGCTTGCAGCCTCTCCTGCTCTTGAGCTATTCTCAGCCTTTGCTGCTGTTCCAATACTTCCAGTGCTTGCTCTTGTCCTCTTTGGTTAGTTCTAAGGTAGTTTCTTCTTCTAGGAGCAGGAACAGGTAGAGGTGGGATCCTAGGCATGAGATTTTGTAAAGAAGCATCCCATCCTTCAGGCAAGTGTGTTTGTGAAATGGCCACATCTGGCTGAGCAGGCAAAGCTGGCATTATTCTAGCTGCCTGTGCAGGAGCAGGTAGAGGTGTCACTATTCTAGCTCTCTGTCTGAGAAGAGGTGGTGGTAGCACCAATCTAGGCACAGGATTTTGTAATGGAGCATTTCATCCTTCAGGCAAATGAGTTTCAGGAATGACTATAGAAAAGGGATCATCAACAGCAAGAGGCTGTCTAATGGGCCTTCCTGTAGAGCTAAAAGCACTGGCAATAGCTTCATTATTACCTTCAGGTCTCATTTCCCTAGTTCTCATATTTTTTCCAGGTCCAAAGTAAAGTGGTGGTATAACTACAGTATTGATATGTTCTCCAGATCTTCTATTTGCATATTGATCATCAGGATCAGTCATTTGTAATTGTTGAAGTCTCCTATGACTTCTAGTCTGTCTCCTTTGGCTGTCAGGAGTAGTAGGTAGTTGATTTCCAGTGGAAGGTTGCCTGAAATATCATGTTTCAGCATTTTATAGCCCAAAATTAATAAAATCATTTACATGATGTATATCAACAGCTCAAGGATCACTAATAAACTGCCATCAATGTGTGATAATGAATGTATAAGCCAATATACATACATTCTTTGTGTGGCCTTCCTTCCACAACTTTGGGACCATGGGAAGTTTGGTCATATTGTATTAAGAAACACATGAGGTGTGAAAAACAGTGTCCACTAAATCACATTTGGTCATATGACACCCTGGAATTGGTGCCAAATGATAGGATAAACATCATATAGTTGTCTACTATACACAGATTTTTAAAAAATAAAGGTTTTGAGGCTACAGCATGAAAACAGGCAGACCTTACATAATGCAGTTACTTTAAAAGGAAATTTCTTTGTCATCACTGAGTCAGCTTAGTCATGGCTGAGTCAGCTTAGTCAGAAATGGTGTAGCTAACTTTTGGTCGCTCCATTATTGGCCATCAAATTCTCATGTGCATTGCCCCATTATATATTTCTTTATTAGATATTCATAAGTATGTCCTACAGTTATGTCATATAATCTTTCCCCAGTCCTTGAGGCAGTCTAAAGAAGATCGTTGTCAGAGAATTTAGATGCTCTCACATCAGGGTTTCATTGTACATCAATCAACTTATATTCATCTTAACTGTCCATAATTCTGTCTCACTTGTGAATGTTATTGTATTTGATTGAAACTCTCAATATCTTGTTATCAACAGAATTTGACTCCTTGAGACAACTGTCACATCAGAGGTAACAACTGATTGGTCAACTGCATAAAGAAAGTCTGATCAATATCTGGTCAATATTTACAGTTACACCCTGTACCAAAGGCACAGGGGCATAGCTCATTCCTGCATCTCAGCCCCAACCTTGCAAGCTTGGTTAGGGCCTTGTCGGCCACCTCAATGCCTAATACTGGCCACAACTTTGCTGTGCTCAGTTAGGGCATTGTGTTCCAAACTCAATGCTTAGTCCTAACCTTAACTTCACTGTGCTCAGTTAGGGCATTGTGTTCAAAACTCAACACTTAGTCCTGGTCCCAACTTTGCTGTACTCAGTTAGGCCTTTGTGTTTTAAACTCAAGGCTTAGTTTCAGCCCCAACTTTTCTGCACTCACCAGCCCAACTTTGCTGTGTCTAGTTAGGGCTTTGTTTTCTGAAACTCAATGCTTAGTTCCAGACCTAACATCATTGCAATTAATTAGGGCATTCTTTTCCAAAACTCAGATTTGTCAACTTAATATTCTCTCATCACATAAGGTGGATATTAGACAGAAACTACACTGGCTTGAAAAACTGCCCCAATGTTTGGCCTTTTTTGAAAGATTCACATGGTGTGCAACAATTACCTAAGCAAGAAATTGTAGAAAGTCACATAACATACAACTGCATCCTGGCTTCATAATGATGTATAGATCATGTGATTTGGACAAGAACTCGCTTATTAATAAATCAAACAAAATATTCAATCATTGGGGCAGTTTTTTGACTCACTTTAATTTTCACATTTTTCTCAATACTTTTCAGCAATAGAAGATGGAAACACCTTGTGGGAAGTATAAACATTGTCATGTGATCTTGTTTGTACTAGTTTGACATGTTCAACTTCAATCAATTACCTTCTTGACACTCTACCACCATCATGTGACCTGTTTCTGCTGCCAATTGCTCTTCTGTTGCTTCTCTCCTTAATGAGGGGTATTCTCAGCATTAAATCCAAGCAAAAACTGGCCTGGGAAAGGGCACTGTGGGGAGGATCAGCAAAGAACTGGAGAGCAACAAAGAGAATCATCCTGGAAGTCATCCTTCCAAGCTTATAGCACATGACAAACAGTCTATTATTTGTCAAATTACTACTGGGAAGCTGGATAATGCTGTTCAAGCTACACAGTTCATTAATTCTGTCATCTCCAGTCCTGTCAATCCTCAGACAGTCAGGATTTTTGTTCAACAACAAAGAAGAAAGTTCCTATGCTCAAGGCTGCTCATCATGCAAACTGAATAATGGAGGATTGAAAAAAAGTTTTGTGGAGTGATGAGACAAAGATCAATTGGATTGGATCAGATGGGAAGGTATATGTGTGGAAAATTCCAGGAGAACCACTATCTGACTGCATTACTACACCAACTGTCAAGCATGGAGGAGGAAACAATTTAATGGTATGGGGCTGCATAGGTTGGAATGGAGTAGGGAAGCTCATTGAAGTTCAGGGGAAGATGGATGCTGCACAGTATTGTGAGATTTTCGATGAGGGAGTGGTGGAAAGCTTTGAGAAGTTGAAAATGGAGGAGGAAGGACAATATTTTCAGCAGGACAATGACCTAAAACACATCTCCAAACAGGCAACAACCTGGTTTTCTGATAACAACATCATTGTGATATCCTGGCCTGCCCAAATCCCCTGACCTCAATCCCATTAAACACCTCTGGGTTTACATCAAGCACAAACTTTTGGAGTATGAGGTACCCCCTAAAGGAGTGCATGAGTTGTGGGAGAGAGTGGTCAAGGAGTGGAATGAAATACAACCAGAGGTATGTCAAAGCCTCATAGAGAGCATGCCTAGAAGGATCAAAGCAGGTATAAAGGCAAATGGAGGCCATACCAAGTACTAGATATGAAAATTTGAGTAAATTAGAATGAGTCAAAAAACTGCCCCAACAATTTAATATTTTGTTTGATTTATTAATTAAGTGAGTTCTTGTCCAAATCACATGATCTAGACATCATTATGAAGCCAGAATGCAGTTGTATGTCATGTGATTTTCTACAATTTTTCGCTTATGTAATTGTTGCACACCATGTGAATCTTTCCAAAAAGGCCAAAGATTGAGGCAGTTCTTTGAGCCAGTGTATATAAGCAAATACTACAATGTCATAATTTAACAATACTACAGAGTCCAGCTATATAGATTAGAAGAGGTCAGTCATAAAAAGCTATTTTTTGAAACTTACACTTACATTTGTTTATTTTTTTATTATTAGATGATGAAATTTATAAAGGTTAGTATTCAAAAGTGAGTTTATCTAATGTAAAACTGACATTAACCTCTGCAGAATTTCTGAATTGATCTTCTCTTGTCAATGTGAGTGAATATTCAATATGTATATACTCACATAGTGACAGCACATCCTGCCAAGTAGAAAGTGACTGAATGCACTAATATTTTGATAAGTAATAATGTAATGAGGGCATTCATTACATAATTTATTAATTTATTAATTAATTATTATACACATTATCCCATTATTTCTACATATATAAATTAAGGTTACAATTACCTTAACAGCTTTATTTTTCTCACCATAGGCAGACCCAATAGACAGGTTCTGACTTAGGCTTGTGTGTGTCTATGTAGTGTGAAGCATTACATTTTTTTCAAGTCAACTTGCATTGACTACTGCCTTTAGTGAATGACTGAACTTTTGCTGAAAAAGTTCTCAGCATCATTGATACTATCAAAATGTTATTGAGCATTATAAAAAGAATAACCTAGGACAGGAGATGTCCAAGGAGGATGCAGTGGCTAGGAAAGATGCTGGGTGCTTGGAACATGGAGCACTGCCTAATGCTCCAGGAGAAGGTACTCTGAGAGAAGTAATGGCAGATACCACATCACACATGTACATGGGTCTGGCAGAAGCTGTGATACTAGGGAGGTTGTTCATTACAACTCCAGTGAGACCACCTAGTGGTGGTCAATGAACTGGATGCAGGAGTGAGGTAGGTGAGAGCCTTACCCAGCTTGAGCCAGGACTTAGGTCAGCTAGAGCTTAGTATGAGCTCATGAGATGGCTCTGCTATAACAGCAACCAGACAGTGGAGACCTGGGTTCTCAGTGCATATCAAGATGATCCTAGAGGATACATCTGAGTTATTGGGCAATGATTGCAATAGCAATCCCAACAAGGTTTTCAAGCAGAGGATCCTAGTATTCTGGAAACACTATGGGGAGGTCCCAAGGGCCTCCACTAGGCAGAAACTCTTAGCCAGAGTGGCAAAACATATTGTTACTTAGTGGAGCATGGGGGATAACATTATTCCTAAAGCTCCAGAAGCATATATAGAAGTCTATATGGACTTTCTGGAGTTGGAGGTTCAAGAGTACCTCCAACAAAAACAGAGTCAAAGATTACAAGTATCCTTGGCATGGCTATTTCCAGTATCACAGATTGTTGACCCTGTGATACTGTCTCCAGTGAATGAAGCATTTACTATCCTCCAGACTCCTCAGTAGCCCAAGGAAACTCCACAAGCATTTGCAGCCAGAGAAGCTACAGTAGAGCACAAGTGGAATGTTGCATTAGAGGTTATAGCCTCTAATGATGCTCCATCCACTGAAGAGGGATCCACTGTAAAAGTGAATCCAATGTGCAGATGTAGTTTGTGGAACTAGTACTCAGAGGCAGAAAATGATGTGAGATGATCATATCATCCTACAGCAGTTCTGCAATAGGGACTTGAAGGACTATGGACAGTCCTTCATAGACAACCAGTGTAAGGGCGACCTCAGAGAGCTGTGGAACTTACACAACTGGCAGAGGGATATCCAAAGATGTATTAGCAAGTGGCTACAGTGTATAGGGCTAGCTACTCACTTGGCAGAGGGATATCCAAAGAGAATAAGTTTGAGGAGTCCCTATGCCAGGATGTGGACACTTCTGGGGCCCTAGAAGCGTGGGAATCAACTGTATAGCCACTGAAAAAGGAGTGTGGGAATAAAAGATGAAAAACTCGGACATTGCCAGAGAATGGATTGGTAATGTCCCTCAGGTGACTCTGGCAAGTCAGGTGGTCAGAAAAGGGTCAGATGACCAGGAAGGGATCAGATGACCTTGAGAACAATGTCAGGTGATCAGAAATGTGGACACCATATGTACAGAGAATATTTAAAGGGGAGAAGAAGAGAAAAGGAAGGGGAAAAGGAAAGGAAACAGGAGAAAGGAGAGAAGAGGGAATGGGCTCAGGAAGGGATGTCTCCTTACATCACCCCCCCTCTAGCTTGCAGCACCTCGATGCATGCCATGCTGACTGGAACAGTGTTGGTAGCAGAGTGTAGAGGCCCCAAATCAGTTTGGGGGCATCCAGGTGCCTGTCATAGAATTCCTTCACTCAGAGGGGGGCCCTGACACCCTTGGCAGGTTCCCAGGAAGAGTCCTCATAGCCAAAACCTTTCCACTTCACCCAATACTGGAGCTTGTGGCAGAAAATGCGGCTGTCTAGGATGGCCTCGACTTCATAGTGCTCTTCATTGTCCACAATTATTAGCGGTGGTGGGGGGTCTGCTCGCTGACCTGGGATTGGATCTGCAACTGCAGGCCGGAGTTTGACAACATGGAATACCGGATGAATACCACACATTGCCCGGGGTAGGTGCAGACGGTACGCTAAATGTCTCACTGCACGCTCCACTGCATAAGGGCCCAGGAACTTGTGAGAGAGCTTCTTGGATGAGCGCGTGGTCTGAATGTCTTTGGCATCCAAGTAAACCTTGTCTCCAGACATATATTCTGATGTGGGAGTCTGCCGCTGGTTATAGTAATGGGCCATGTCATCTTTGGCCTTGGCTAGAGCTGCCCTTGCCTCCTCTTGAGCTCATTTCATGCGGTTCACAAATTTGTTTACAAACTCGTTCTGAGAGGGGTGCTGGCATAGTTCAAAGCCCATGCATGGATTATGTCCGGTGTCAAGCAGGAAGGGTGTGGTCTGTGTTGCGGAGTGCACATGATTGTTGTACTGGAACTCTGCATCCAGAAGCAGCTCATTCCAGTCGTCTTGCCATTCGCTGCAGAAGATTCCAAGGTACTGTTCTAGCTCCTGGTTGACGTGCTCTGTCTGGCCATCTGACTGGGGATGATACGCAGTGGAGGCCTGAAGCTTGATCCCCAACAGGTGGTACAGTTCCCTGGTGAATTCTGCAATGAACTGGGGACCTCAATCTGACACAAAGGCATCGGAGAGGCCATGCAACTTCCAGACATTTTTGTGGTACAGGTTGGCAGCACCCAGTGTGGAGCAGGTGGTAGTGGTGGGGATGAAGTGCGCTCTCTTTCTTACGCTGTCCACAACCACCATGACGGCATCATAGCCATGCACATCTGGCAGTTCTAAGATGAAGTCCACTGAGACCACGCTCCACCTTTCTTCAGGAATAGAAAGAGGGTGCAGCTCACTCATTGGCGCCTGACAGGAGGGCTTGGTTCTAAGGCACATGTCACAAGTGCTAGTGTAGGCACCAATATAGCATGACATCTGGGGCCACCAGTAATTGCATGACACTAGTTCCAGAGTCTTCCAGCATCCTGGGTGCCCTGCCACCTTGGAATCATAGTGCTGCTGTACAATCTGCCACCTCGATTCTGGGTCATTTGGCATGTAGATGCATCCCCAGAATGTTAGGATCCCTTGGTCCAATTGCTACTCCTGACTGTGAATGGAACAGGTCCCTGTCTGTTGGCCTGCCTTGAGCGTTGCTGCTGCTTTAGCCACCACATCCTCATGGAGTCCTTCTCGGTTGCCCTTCCGTATATCTGCCAGAATGGATACCTCTTCACCCTGGATTGTCAGACCTTCAAGTGCCCAGATTGCAAACAGCTCCGGCCTGAGCAGGACAATATTGTCGTTGTCTCCTGCTCCAGTCCCATGGTATGTCCGACGTGACAATGCGTCTGGCTTACTCATACTCCAACCTGGCCTGTGATGAAGTATGAAGTCAAAGTTTGCCAGGTAGAGGGACCAGCGGGCCTGTCGTCGGTTGAGCTTTTTTGCGGTATGGAAGTACTCTAGGTTCTTGTGATCTGTCCAGACCTCAAACTGATGCTGGGCCCCTTCTAAGAAATGATGCCACTCTTCAAAGGAACGGATGATTGCCAGCATCTCTTTGTCATGGATCTTGTAGTTACGCTCCACAGCATTGAGACTCTTGGAATAGAACGCAATGGAGTGCCATTTCCCATCCTCCTTAGACTGCTGGGAGAGGACAGATCCAGTGGCAAAGTCTGAAATGTCCGCCTCTACATGGAATGGCAGGCTGTCATCCGGGGAGATGAGAACTGGTTGGGAGGTCACTGCACGTTTTAGAGTCTCGAAGGCTGTTTGCTGAGCGTCTGTCCACTGCCAAGGCTGGTCCTTTGAAGTCAGGTCAAAGAAAGGGCGGGCATGATGAGAGAAGTCCTAGATGAACCGCTGGTAGAAGTTGGTGAACCTTTGGAAAGATTGGACCTCCTTCTTGTTCCAAGGTGCTGGCCAGTCTACTACTCCAGCTACCTTCACTGGGTCCATCTCTGCTGTTCTGTGTGAGATGATGAGTCCAAGGTATTCCACTTGGGTCTGCTGCAAACTCGCACTTCTCAGGTTTGAGATAGAGCTGGTGTTGGCGGAGTCATTCCAGAACCAAGCGTACAATGTGGCGGTGCTCCTCTCGGGTCTTGGTAAAGATGAGGATGTCATTGAGGTACATGCACACCACTCCTTCTGCAATGAGGTCATGGAAGATGTCATCCATCATGGTCTGGAATGTAGCTGGGCTATTGGTGAGGCAAAAGAACATGATCAGTGGTTCAAACAGCCTGTGATTTGTCTGGAATGTGGCCTTCCACTCATCTCCTTCCTTGATGTGCATGTTGTTATAGCCCCAGCAGACATCTAACTTGGTGAAATACTATGCATCTTGGAGGTTATTGACGAGCTCGGAGATGAGGGGGAGGGGGTAGCAATTCTTGACAGTGAGGGAATTCAGCACACAATAGTCCTGCACCAGTCAGAGGGAGCCGTCCTTCTTTTTGATGAAGAAGATGGGGGAGGCCATGGGCGACTTGGAAGGGCAAATTTTACCAGACTTGAGGTTCTCCTGGAGGAGGGCATCCAGCTCATCCTGCTCCTTTGGTGCAAGTGGGTAGACCTTGCAGTTTGAGGGCTCTGCATCAGGAACTAACTCTATGGCATGATCCCACTGCTTGCGCTCTGGGAGGGAGTCAAAGGAGGTCTTGGAGTACATGTCTTCAAAGTCATAAAGGTAGTCCGGTATGGCATCTTGGAAGGACTTTGGTTGCATGTTCTGGGTGAAGGCCTCCACCGGATGCTGCGACGTATTCTGACTGGCACGGACCTTGGCAACGTCCAATGATTGGGGTGGCAAGGCGGCAAGGATTCGGTCACCCTCCTCAATGACTTTGTCAGGAGTGTCAGGCTCTGGGGTTCCCAGTAGGCTGCTACTGCCAGCCTGTTCCAGTTTGGGGTCTCCTCTATCCCTACAAGCATCCTTGTGAGGGGCCTCCTTACAAGGGAATGCTAAGGGAGGAGGGTCCAACAGGTCTAGGTCAGGGTAGGGCAGGGGACCCCATCAGCAGGCTCAGACTGAGGCTCGCTCTCAGGCACGTGCACGACGTTCTAATTGGGCTTCCTCCACACAGGTAGAGCATTGACCGTGGACATTGACTCATTTTGACTTCCCCAGTAGACCAGTCAATATCTGGGTTATGCAGGCACAGCTAGGTGTAGCCTAGGATGATATCCTGCTTCCCTAGACTAGTGACAGCAAACACTGCCCATTCTGCATGATTGCGATAGCGGAGGATACACTCTGTCACACACCAGATAGAGCCAGCTTCATTGAGGGTACCGTCAATGTTGTATACCAGAATGGGTCAGGTCAATGGTTGGGTGGTCAGCTGATGCCTCTCAACAAATGCGATGTCCATGAAGAGTCCAGTGACCCCACTATCCAGAAGAGCCTGGACTCGCTGTGTACACTACGTGTCCATAGTCTCTATCTCTACCTCCAGAGAGAGGGAGGTGGCTGATGGGATGGAAGCCACTGTGTACTTGCGTGGAAGACGGTGTTCCCAGCTGGGAAGGTGCACTCGGGGAGGAGGATGAGCTTTGGCTAGTGTAGGAGAAAGAGGGGGTAGTACAGCTGTGGAGGTCTCAACCGGTTTGCATGTAGAAGAATCAAAAGAAGGAACTGTATTAAAAGATTCTATGGGCAAACATGCAAAGCGGTTAGAGCTAGGCAGTGGAGGCATATGGTCCATCCACTGCAATGCTAAAAATCCTCCAGCATGTCCTCCTCTCCATACTCCGACGTCTTATCCATCACCTCAGGGGAAGGTATGCCTGCAGCATCCTTTGCAGCCAGGAGCTCTATAATGAGCATGTCCTGTTTGTCAGTTGACAGATAGCGCACATTGAGCCCTTTTGGACAGCTGCGAGCCCAGTGCCCAGGCTTCCCGCAACGGCGGCACACAGAAGGAGAGACTCCTTCCTTCCTTCTAGCAGCATCAATGTCCATGGGCACTTCCATGGAGATCTTTGCTGGTGGCATTGCTGCGGGGGCCCAGGGTGCTGGGCCTTGTATAGCAGGGGCAGCTGCGGAGACCGGGAGTGGGGCTGGTGCCCAGCGAGCAGGAGGTTTAGCAGGGAAAGGGGGCGGCACTGGGGGGCATGACTGAAAGGCATGGAATGTCTCAAACTGTCAGTCAGCATGAGCATTCCGATCCACCAGAACACGCCGTTGCAATCCAGCCCTCTATGTCCTCATCCCCAGGGCATCCATCTACCATGCCATCAATCCATTTATGGATCGATGGTTCTAGCCCACGCCGGAAACGGAGAACCAGCTGCACAGACCTGGGAAACCCCGAACGACAAACCAGCTGCTTGAACCCGTCGTTATAGGTGTCAAGGGTACGGCCCTGCTGATGATAAGAGGTGCTCTCTAGCGTGAGGGCAACGCGTTGTGCCTCGTTGGGGTGTGTGAACTCAGAGAGGAACCAAGGCTCAAATGCAGCCCAGTCCAGAAACATGTTTGCGTCGTCCTCCAGAATCTCCTGCGCCAAATCGGTTGTGCACCCAGCATTCATATAGGATAATGCCCACTTGATCGTCCACATTGGATCGCTGAAGGAGGAGGTGTGCAAGCTAATATACAGCTTGCAGGCAGTCAGGAATTGATGTCCTTGAGCTCAGTCTCCATTGAAAGAGGGAGGAGGGGCAGCCTTGATTGCGAACAAGGGCTTGGAGGCAATTGTTATCACAACAGGGGGCAGCGGAGTGATAGCTGCTGCGAGGAGGACTCCAGCAGAAGGATGGTCTGGAGTTGGCAATAGGGGGGCATTGGAGAGGACAGTGGGGCTAGGGGCGACCCCTAGTGAAGCAGAGCGCATGGAGGAAAGGAGTTCTTCGAGCTGAGCCTGCATGGTAGAGAGCTGGTGAGAGAGAGCAAGTTGGATGGTGTTGGAGGTGGAAAGGATCTGTTCTACAGCCTGTAACCGAGCATAGGCGTCATCCTGAGCAGGAACAGGGGTGCCTGGGGCAGGAGGAAGGTCTGAGGCTGGGGTGGCAGGCATGGTAGAGAAGGGACCAAAAAAGGACTGGTGGGGGAGCTAGCAGGCAGGAGTGGGGCCTTGGAGGCAGAAAAGAGGCAGACAGGGGAGCACAACTGCTTGGGTGAACCCAGATTAAGAGAGACTTATTCTGCTGTAAGGGCAACCTCAGAGAGCTGTGGAACTCACACAACTGGCAGAGGGATATCCAAAGATGTATTAGCAAGTGGCTACAGTGTACAGGACTAGCTACTCACCTGGCAGAGGGATATCCAAAGAGAATAAGTCTGAGGAATCCCTATGCCAGGATGTGGACGCTTCTGGGGCCCCAGAAGCATGGGAATCAACTATATAGTACACATAAGCCACTGAAAAAGGTGTGTGGGAATAAAAGATGAAAAACTCGGACATTGCCAGAGAATGGAATTGGTAATGTCCATCAGGTGACTCTGGCAAGTCAGGTGGTCAGAAAAGGGTCAGATGACAAGGAAGGGATCAGATGACCTTGAGAACAATGTCAGGTGATCAGAAATGCGGACACCATATGTACAGAGAATATCTAAAGGGGAAAAGAAGAGAAAAGGAAGGGGAAAAGGAAAGGAAACAGGAGAAAGGAGAGAAGAGGGAATGGGCTCAGGAAGGGATGTTCCCTTACAACCAGGGAGTAGTGTTTTGAGGGAACACTGCTCTTAACACATGGTCACAGACTGCTGTGCTTAGAGGCACAGAAGCAAAAGTGAAGCAGGAGGAAGTAAGTGTTCCTCCTGACATTGGAATGAAAGAGAGGAAGCAAAGCCTTCTGGAAACAGCAACTCCAGCAGCCCCTTCAAAGCTATCCTGGCAGATAGAGTGAGGAGATGGGCATGTGGGTGCCTCTGCAAGACCACCATTGTTGGCCTTGCAACAATTGAGGGTGTTGGACAGCAGAACACCAAGGAGGGTATTGTATGCCTCCCCAGCACTGTTGATAGCTTGCCACTCCAGAAGTGGAAGAAGCCCACAAATTCCATCGATGCATGATTTTCTGCATGCAATAATTGAACAGCTATTAGCTGTTCAATTGACTGTTCCAAAGGAGGTTAAACCCAAATGGATTGAAGCATTCAAGTCTGTGAAGCCTTACTCAGGCTCTGCTAAGTTTGGTGAACTTGAAAACTGGCTGATGAGTGATTAGGTGGAGCAGAAAAGAGAGCAGAAGAAAGTGCTCTCTTTAATGGAATATTTGAGTGATGCAGCACTCAAATGGTACTTGCCACATGTGCTACATGTCAACGGGACTCAAGAATACTAGGCATCTGAGGACATGGTCCTAGGATTGTATGATCAATTTGTACAGCCTTCTACAATGCAGGACACAAGGGATTTGTTCCATAAAACACTGTACATAGTGGAGGAAGGAGTTCAGGGCTTTTATGATGCCCTTCTGGATGAGGCCCAGAACATGGCTATCTTCCCAGATGAATTTACTATCTGGGAGCAGTTCTTGAAGGGAATACCACACAAGATGCTGCTAGCCCTCATCATAGATGGGGGCCTAGCATTGTAAGTGAACACTGTTAAGGAGTTTGTGGCCAAGGCTCAGGCCTATGAGAGCAGTGTGGAGATAGCAATGCACTATTTAGGGCACAACCAAAATCAATCTTTGCATAGTGGACCAGTAGTCCATAAACATGCCAATGATACAGTGTGGAAGGAAGTGGCATGGGGTGTAATAGCACCCTTCAAGCCATGAGCTACTGCACCTGCAGTAGTTAGAGTACAATGTAGTACTCTGCATAACTGTACTGGGTTGAAGCCCACTCCCGTAAAGGGAGGGCTAGCAGTTAAAGGAATGACCAGTGATACAACCCAGTCAGTGCTAGCTGCCTGATAACAATAAAATCAAGATAACTAACAATGCTAACTGACCCAACCTTATCTGACCCAATTGGCCTCCATCTAATCAGATTGCAAAATATTTAATCAGACAAATCATGTGACTTGGACATGTGACCACTATCCCCTTAACAACATCAACCTTACTAATGATTGTCTTAACAACTGTGCTGACCTTGGTCAATCTAGTCCTCTCATTTTCCCTGTTTAGTGGCCAACAATTGATCATAACTGCACTGATGTGCTGGCTTGCTGCCTAGCTGCCATGCAGGAAACAACCAACAAGACCAACTAGATAGGGTAGCTAGCAAGTGGTAGTGTTACGTGTGTGTGAGAGGAGTCTAGCAAAGTCCCAGAAACCTGGTAAGGAGTTGTGAGGTCAGAGTCAGTAAGGGAGCAGGAGAAGACAGTAAGACGTGATGGTATGACTGTTAATATTGCTACTGAGTTGCAGAGGTGAGGGACCTGTGAGATTAACACTCAGAAGGTTGTTAATGTAAGGGCAACCTCAGAGAGCTGTGGAACTCATACAACTGGCAGAGGGATATCCAAAGTTGTATTAGCAAGTGGCTACAGTGTACAGGGCTAGCTACTCACCTGGCAGAGGGATATCCAAAGAGAATAAGTCTGAGGAGTCCCTATGCCAGAATGTAGATGCTTCTGGGGCCCCAGAAGCATGGGAATCAACTGTATAGTACACATAAGCCACTGAAAAAGGATTGTGGGAATAAAAGATGAAAAACTTGGACATTGCCAGAGAATGGATTGGTAATGTCCATCAGGTGACTCTGGCAAGTCAGATGGTCAGAAAAGGGTCAGATGACCAGGAAGGGATCAGATGACCTTGAGAACAATGTCAGGTGATCAGAAATGCAGACACAATATGTACAAAGAATATCTAAAGGGGAGAAAAAGAGAAAAGGAAGGGGAAAAAGGAAAGAAGAAAGGAGGGAATGGTCCTGTGGATTGTCCCCTTACAGTTAAGGGGTGAAGGTGGAGTTAACAGGAATATACGAGTTGCTAGTTGTAGGTGCTAGCGTTAATGAAGGTTTGACTAGAGCACCCATATGGTGCTTAACGAAGGCAAAATGAGGGTGCCTGTATGGCACTTAGCAAGGGTGACAAGTGCTAAGTTTAACAATACTGTTAAGCTTAGTGAGCAAATGAAAGGAGACTGGACTGGGTAAACCCAAATCAGTCAGTAGTGAAGCGAGAGCAGAAAGAGATCTGAAGCATAGTCTGAAACAGAGACTAGACTCTGGTACAATTTGATGATCATTAGCTACTGACAGGGCAGTATTTATAGGTACATAAGGTAGCAAAAGGAGAAACTGGTAAGAGATAGTAAGCGTAGCGGTCACATGTGATAACACATGTCAGGGGCTGCTATTGAATAGGAAAATTGTAAGTAATATGAGAAAATTGTAAGTAGATCAAGAAAGAAAATTGTAAGTGAAAATAAATTTATGATCATTGGGTCATCAGTAACATGGTTATGATTGATCGTTGGCTGCCAGTTGGGGGCCATAGAGGGGGCTGGATTGTCCAAGGTTGGCTCAGTTGTTAGGACAATTGTTGATAATGGTTAGTGTTGTTAGCAGTTGGTTGGTAGTGGTCATGTGCCAGTGTCATGTGCTTCATTTGATTTGTCAGTGTCTGGCAGCCAGCATTGACTGGGTCATATCATCATCATCTCCCCTTGACTGAAAAACTGACTGTCCCCAGTCAAAAGAAAAATCCTCAAAGTCTCGTGATTGTTAATCGTGGTCTGTGCAGGGGGGTCTTGGTCTGTGCACCATACCAAAAACCATAAATAAATTCCAGCAACTCTTTGGACTTCATCATCTCAACACCTCTTAACATGTCAACTCCTGCCTTCTTTGACTACTCCACCACCTTTGCATGCTTTGTGGCCATGCAAGATTTTCTTGAGAAGGTGCCCAAGGTGCTTGCAATGGGGTGCATGCTTCTTGCAACTAATCCCCATTCAGCAGCTACGTCAGTTTTATCAATGTACCTGCACTAGTTCAAGTCAGCTAGCAGAAGTAGCATGGCATGGCCCAAGCAGACAGTGGTGGGTGATGAATGTTGGGCACTATATGCCCAATATTGGAAAGAGGCCTGGATGCAGCTCTTCAATAAACATTTTGTAAGTTCTTTGTTTATTAATGGTGCTTTTGGTATGCTAATGCCTTCATTAAGGGTGCGAAGCCAGAGAGGAAGATGGAGGTAGAGGAGGTTGCAGTGGAGCTGATGACGGTAAGTGCTAATGGTATTGCTAAGAGCTTAGCAATGTTATTAGAGGTATGCTTAGTTGTTTGAAGAACTGTCTTTTAACAAGCAGTTTTTCTTCCAGCACTCACCCAAGGACCCGATGGCTTTGGCAGGCCACAAGGAGAGGGAAGACTGTGGGGAGGGGTCAGCAAGCAGGTGCTGCCAGTAATGCTGAAGTGGAGTTGCCAGCATTACTGCAGACTCCAAAGACTCCCAGGCAAGAGGCTGGAATGAGGCCCAAAATGATGATGATTCTGAAGGTAAGTTTAACGGTTCTGTTATGGATGCAAGGGTGTTAATGGCAATTTGTTAGCAGAAAATGCTGAAAGATAAGGGGAGAGCAGTGGCAGAGGGCAAGGAAGACAATGAGGAACTGATAAGTCTTCATCTTGAGCAGTAACAGTCTATTGTTTATGACTCTTTTAGACTCCTTCAAAGAAAGACAAGGGAAAGTGGAAAGTAGAGTCAAGTGAGAAGAGCAATGACGAGTTTGTGCTGCCCACTTTGTTTAACAACCAAGAATTGTGGCGACTGCTGAAGAAGCACCTGCCTTTGACAGTCTTGGACAAAGGTCTTAGCACGGGCAAACATGTAGGGAGGAAGGAGAGGAAGTTGGCAGCCTCTACAGCAAGGGCAGCATTTTGAGAGCAAGTCAGGGTGATAAGAGTTCTTTGCCGTTCCTTAACAGTTATTGACTTAACAATTTTATTGGTAGTGCAATGGTTGCTGAGCTGTTAACAACTCAGAGGGGTGTTGGTACCCCACCAGTACCTTCCCCTGTTACTGGTGCAACAAGGCAAGCAAAGAGTGCTCAGCACATAGGCAATCGTCATGGAGTCGCCGCAGGGGGCACAAAGGGAAGAAAGTAGAGGATGCGGCCTTGGTTCCAGAGGAGGCGGGGCCTGTAGCAGGGCTCAGCAGCACTTGGTAAGTGACTGCTTCCTTGTTTTGTACTGCCCCTAACGGTCGGTTTTGCTTAATGACAGACCAGTAGAAATGGAGACACCAGAGGTGAAGATGGGGGATGAAATGGGAGAAGTGAAAGTGAGGGACTTGGTAAGTTCCCTCCCTTAGTGGTAGGCCAGTAGCACTAACAAAACTTGCTGTGTGGAGAAATTTGGGGCTCCTCCTTGACCAACTATCAAGGAAGAGGAAATTCAATGGTTGGGGAAGGACTTGCCAGTCCCACTTCCCTTTGATCCTCACGACAATTTGGAGCAGTATCAGGCAAGGGCGGCAGAAGTCAGTTGCTTGATGGGGAGGGAGATGGCAGCAGCAGAGAATGACTTGCGAGCAGCATGAGCTCATTTTTGATTGTTGGCAAGGGTGTGGGGTGCCTTATCGCACTATTAGAACAACTGCAATGCCTTCATTGCATGGCAGTCCAATGTGGGGGTGAAGGAGGAGTACTGGAGGAAGTTGGGGGATAGTGAGCTCCCTTCTGACGACAACCTTCCTCTCACTGCACCCTAAAAAAACAATTTTTATTTTAGTTTTCCTTTTTATTATCATTGCAGACTGACCTCCTTAAGGGGTGGGGGAAAGTGAATGATTGAAGCAAGAGAAATAAGACAAAGTGAATGATCAAAGCAAAAGAAACAAACAAATCAAAAAAGGTAAATGCTCAGTAAATCATCATGGTGCTTGCGCAACGTCACTTAATGACTGTGTCCTAACAAAAGGTGAGTGGAGAACGGTGGTGACAAGTTAAGAAAAGATAAATAACAGGCTTAACAATAAACAGTTTGCTGGAAATGTAGGTAGGAAAAAGTGTCTATGGCAAGGAAAAGATTGTAAGTAAAAAGAAGCGGTAAACAAAAAACAATAGAGAGGGCTTATCAAAATCCATTAAGATTTTTTGGGGTTTTAACGGTGAGTGGGGATGATGGTCATAAACAGTGTTTCTAGTCTTAGATGGAGTTGTTCAATAGTTCTCCATGATTATTGGGAGTGTCTTCATTGTCTAATAGGTTGGTTTCTTCTAAGATCCTTAAACTATCAATGTCAAAGGCATTGGTAGGGAGAGGGATGTGTTTGTGGGCAAAATAAGAGACTAAGAAAAAGGCAGCTACCAGTTGGTGGAGTACAGATCCATCCAGTTCACAGAGAATGTAAGCGCCGCAATATTACCACTAGTGGTCCTAGGTATCAAGGTTGCATTTTCTTATTATGGGTGACTTCAATTCATGTGTTCCTCAGTCTTTTTGCTTGAAGTCGTAGTCTCAAATTGTGGCGGCATGTTCTTGTTTGAAACAAATAGCGGTTAAACAGCAGGTGGTAAGAACAATGTCATGTAAACAATCAAGGTTGGCTTGTCTGTGTTGGAGGTCGATAGCATGTCAGGAGATGAGGTCAGTAGTCATTAACAAGGAATCAGGAGGTGGCTGAAGGTAGGTTGCTTCTACGATGTCGGCAGGGAATAAGGGATGGGTACCAGTAGTGCATAGTAAGGGGAGCAGCCCATGTGTTAGTGGATGGTAACACATTCTGACCAAAAGACAGAGTAAGTGGCTGAGCTCCACTTAGACTGGTCTCTGTTAATGGCTTTGAAGAGGGCTTGTCTAACATTGAAGTGGGGTCGTTTGGCAATACCATTAGCGTGTTTGTTGTAACTGGATATGTGAATGTGGTTCAAGTGGTACTTCTTAGCGAGGTAAGCAATGGCTTTGATGATGGGAAGGCCATTATTGGTAACAATTTTGTTAAGGGCATCCCAGTAGCAGATGATGTCTTCAAAGAGCTACTTAGCAATAACGTCGGTATTTTTGTAAACAAGCATGCAGAATTTGCGGTAGTGGATTAATAAGCAGTGGCCTTGGATGATATATTTGAACTTGTTCAAAGGTGGCATGAACATAGTGTTGATATAGATTTTGCTGAAGAGGGTGGCAGGCATAGTGACAGCAGGCAGTATGAGGACTTTGGTTGTTTGGTGGACTTGGCAAATGTGGCACAAACAGATGTACCAAATGATATTGGCCACTACCTGGGGCCACCAAAAGCGTTCCAACAGGGCGGCTCTTGTAGCAAATAGACCACAATGTCCAAGATCATCATGCATGGTGCGCAGGATATGAAGTCGCAAGTCAGTCGGTATGAAAAGTTTGTGTTTGCTGTTATGGTTGCATCATCAGAGTTTACCATTGGTGAGGAAGAAGCTGCTAGTGTACCAAAGGAGAGTGGCAAGGGCTTTGTTGTTAAGGCCCAGCAGTTGTTTGAAGTCAGTAAGCCATTGCTTAATGAGTTTGACGTGTTTGTTGCCAGCAAAGGCCTTGGAGGAACAAAAGCTTTTCAGAAGCCCACTCTCAGCCAACAGACATTGGACTCCATTGAATACAGTGCAAATCAATCTTTTGACAATGCCATTTAGGGAATGTGCATATGGCACAACTGTCTTCATTTTGATCCCAGTTTTTCTGCAGAAGTTGTCCCAGAAGTGGTTTACCCATTCTTGTCCTCCATCCACCTGGATAGTCCAGACCTTATTCCCAGTCTTGGCCTCCTTCATGTAGGATTCCAGGGCCACCAAGGTTGCATACCAGCTTTGTTTGCCAGGTAGGGAAGCCTGCAGACAAGACAAGCCTGCATCAGTGAACATCATGAGGTAACTAGCACCTCCCAGAGAGACAACAGTTGATGTTCCTCACAGATCAATATAGACCTTTGTACCCACAGTCTCGACATCCTCAGATGTTCTGTCAAATGGCCATGTAGTGTGCTTACCATATATGCAGTCCTCACAGAGTCCAGGTGCATTGGTAGCCCCTTTCAGATTGAAACCAGTGACTAACCATCATGTCTCTAAGCTTTTTTTTTTTTGTTTTCTCATTGATATTGTGCACAACACATAGTGTCATATTGCATGTTATGTCTATAGTACTAGGACTAAGCTAAGCTCAGCTACAAGGGCCACAGGATGCCATACCCCCTCATATATGCAGAGAATGAGCAGGCTAGCAATCCCCACTGTTTTAGGCTGCACCCTCCTATTAATACCTAGCTCAAAGCTGTGTATGTGTTAGAATGTGGAGTAGGCTGCAACAAGCATCACCTAGATGTAGGTGATGGGAGGTCAAGCATCACAGTCATGTGCTGACTCCATTGAGAAAAGAATATAGCTAAAGGGCTGGGGAGGGGAGAGACTGGAGCCAATATTAGTTAATAAATATATGGTATGGTAGAATTTGGAAGAGAATTGAGTCGGTTGTCATGCAGGTTGGCCCATGGCTCATAAGCTTGGGTTGCCTGGTAAGGGGAGTCATTTAGTTGCATGGACAAATCTGAAAAGGTGGGCTAGGGCATTATGTTCAGATAGCAGGGTATGGAAGGCACTCAGCTTTATGTCTCAGTCTCTAGATTAAATGTCAATGGTGCTTGTGTTGGTAATGACAACATTCCGTGACAAGGTAGCACATGGTCTCTACTACAAGGTTGCTGCAGTGTGGACATACTGGCATCTATGAGCGGCAGATGTGGAAGAGGTAATGGTTCAGCAAGACATGGCTAGTATGTAGTCAGGTGAGTAGGGCAGCATGCTTGCAGTCAATGCTCTTTACCAGTTGCATGTATTTCTTGGATGGGAGGAAGCAGTCAATGTGACTGATGTGCAGATGTCACAGCAATTTGCACCAGCATGTCTTCCAGATCATGTGGAGCAACTCCAGGGCTGCTTGGTGAGCTGCTGTGATGCTTGCTAGGAGGGGAGTGCATCTGAGGTTGGGGGGTAAGGCTTTGGTGCTGTTCAAATGGTCCTGGATGACATGCTTGGCCAATTGGTCTGCCCTCTAGTTGGGCTTGAAGCCTTCATGTCCAGGGGTCCAGTGGATCTGGATGTCAACTACGCTATGGGTCCGGTCTGTCCAAGACTGGCCTCTGCTCAGGGCAAGGCAACAGTTGCAAGCCCTCAGGACCCAGTCTTGCTTCCTGTGCCACAGCTTCAGCCGCAGTGTGAACCCTGTCAAGTAGGTAGTGTCCTGGGTGTGGTTGCAAGCAGTGCTTTGATTGCTGCTTGGCTGTTGCTACCAATTGCTATCTGGGCCAGAAGTCTGGTGCCTAGAGACATAAGTAAGTGCATGGCAAGTGTCACGACCCCGCCATCTCTGGACCCCCATACGCTGCCCCAGCCCCGACACACACCTCCCCCCGCACCTCTTGCGCACCTCCGGGACCACCAACAACCTCCCAACGCTGCACCGGCAACACCCGCGGCCATCTCCGAACAGATCCCCGGCCATCACCAAACCCCGGCATCTCGGCTGACACGTCAACTCCAAGGCTTCCCTGTCACCGGACACACCCGGACCCCCAGCACCCTGGCCATCACATAACGTTCCGCAACATTCCTCCCGCAAACTGCTGGCACGTCACAATGCCACCTGCTTCTGTGGCGCCAAGGGGCGCCACCACCATGCACCATGACTGCCGACCCGCCCGACACAAGCCCGCTGTAACCCGCGCCAGCACGCCCCGACCACTATCACGACCCTGGGGCTGGGAGCCAGTCCGGGGACCTAGCTGGAGGAATCATATGTCTCGGTCCCAGCTAGAATCCTACCCGGGACTTAGTGGGAGGGTAGTACATAAACCATAGGGTAGCATACGAGTCGAGTAGTCTTGATATTAACCGTAGTTCTCCGTATTTCCGTGTCTCTGTCTCTGCCTCTGTCTCTATCTCAATTCAATCTATTCTCTTGTCTCTTTCTCTCTCTTGTCTTGTCTCTCGTCTCTTGTCTCCCGCCTCTCGTCTCTGTGCCTCGTTTCCGTTCCATGACTCATTTCTCCTCTCCGTTTCCTTACCTATCGTCCGTACCTCTTTCTCTCTTCACCCCAGTCTCCTAACCAACCCATCCCGCCCATTCCATACCTACTCCCACTGTTCCAAACCTACTCCCACCCCAATCCGTACCACTCCCCTTCGCT
>QGOB01001231.1:0-107492 GCA_003313055.1 Termitomyces sp. MG145 | reverse complement strand
GACGCCGCCTCCGCCACCCTCTGGTCCCTGAACCCAGAAGGGGGTCTCTTTGATCAGCCTGCTGCCCGCACCATTGGTCTTTTGTCCCGTGCCAGGGCCCATTCCGTCCCCAGCATCTTCCGCACTTGGCCCCAGCTGGAACTAGCCAAGCCTTCCTGCACCGAGCCCATGCAGTCTGCCCTTCCCCCTGACAATGCCGCCTCCACCCACACCCTATCTTACGTTGACAAGCTGGCACCCCCCAATGAGGAAGCGACCAGACCTGGCAAGGCGCCCCCACCCCTTCCGGCACCCGACTTCGCCCATGAGAGACCCCCCCATCTCGACCTCAGAGGCAACTACGGGAACAGGCCCCCTCCACGCAAACCGCATCCCGGGGCTCCAGCACCCCCATGCCCCCGACTGGCCCCCCGGAACTCTTGTATGGCTTGACCGATGCAACATCAAAACCCGCCGACCCTCCCCAAAATTCGATCACAAGCGCTTCGGACCCTTCAAGATCCTCCGGAAAGTCTTGACGCATGCCTACTGACTTGGCCTACCCCCAACCCAAAGGACTCCACCCGGTATTCCATGTCCACATCCTGGAGGAATATGCCCTGAACCCCTTCCCCGGCCAGCAACCCAAGCGACCCCCGCCAATCGAACTTGAAGGTGACAACCAATATGAAGTCGATCAAATCCTTGACTCCCAGCAAGTCCGCAACCAGATCCTTTACCTCGTGCATTGGAAAGGTTATGGCCCCAAGGACGACACTTGGGAACCCCTGTAAGGGGACAACCCCTAGAGACCATCCTTCCCTTTTCCTATTCTTTTTCCCCTTCCTTTTCCCTTCTGTTTCCCTCTAGATACTATCTGTACATATTGTGTCTGCATTTCTGATCACCTGACCTTGCTCTCAAGGTCATCTGATCCCTTCCTGGTCATCTGACTTCTCCAGACCACCTGACATTGCCAGAGTCACCTGATGATCATTACCAATCCATTCTCTGGCAATGTCCGAGTTTTTATCTTTTTATTCCCACAGTATTTTTCCGGTGGCTTCTGTGTACTATATAGTTGATTCCCACGCTTCTGGGGCCCCAGAAGCGTCAACAGCCTGGCATAGGGATTCCTCAGACTTATTCTCTTTGGATATCCCTCTGCCAGGTGAGTAGCTATGTACACTGTAGCCACTTGCTAATACATCTTTGGATATCCCTCTGCCAGCTGTGTGACTTCCACAGCTCTCTGAGGTTGCCCTTACAGGGTTGGTGGAGTCGTACTGGAGGAGGGCGGTGTAGTGATCATAGGCGATGCCCTGAAGGTACGACGCGGTGAATGCAACTCAGGAGTTCTCGATCTGGAAGGTGACGGGCTTTGCCTGGAACATGGTGAGGCACTGTGTAAGGTAGGTGCCTTCTGGGGTCCCAGAAGCGTCCACAGCCTGGCATAGGGATTCCTCAGACTTATTCTCTTTGGATATCCCTCTGCCAGGTGAGTAGCTAGCTCCTGTATACTGTAGCCACTTGCTAATACATCTTTGGATATCCCTCTGCCAGCTGTGTGACTTCCACAGCTCTCTGAGGTCGCCCTTACAGCAGAGTAAGTCTCTCCTGACTGATCTGGGATTACCCACTCAGTTGTGCTTCCCTGTCTGCCTCTGCTTTGCTTCCAGGACCCCACAACTGCCTGCTACATCCCCCATCTGTCTCCCTTTGGTCCCTGCCCTGCTATGCCTCCCACCCTCACCTCAGGCCCTCCTCCTGCTCCAGACACTTCAACTCCCACTCAGGATGATGCCTACGCTTGGTTAGATGCTGTAGAACAGGGCCTTCTCACCTCCAACACTACCCAACTTGCTCTCAGCCAGCAGCTTTCTGTTGTTCAGGCCCAGCTTCAAGAACTGCTTTCAGCTATGCGCTCAACATCTGTAGGGGTCTCCCAGGACCCCTCCTCTCTCCCTCACACCTCCCCCTCGCCGGTTTCAGACTCTCCTGCATCTGAGCACCTTCCTGCAGTGGCCGCCACCCTGCTGCGCCTCCCTACGCCGACAATTGTGCGCAAAACATCGTCGGCTATTAAGGCAGCTCCTCCCTCCTCCTTTGATGGTAATCGGGCCCAGGGCCGCCAGTTCCTGACAGCATGCAAGCTGTACATCAGTCTGAATGTCTCTTCTTTTACCGACTCTGCTCAGATGATCAAATGGGCGCTGTCGTATATGAATGCAGGTAGAGCAGCCGATTTAGCGTGGGAGATCTTGGAGGATGATGCGCACATGTTCCCTGACTGGGCTGCATTTGAGTCTTGGTTTCTCACTGAGTTCACGCACCCTGATGAAGCCTAGCACGCAGCCCTCATGCTAGAAGGGACCTCCTACTACCAGCAGGGACAGACACTGGATGCATATGTTGACGGGTTCAAGCTACTGGTCCGGCACTCAGGTTTCCCTAGGTCCTCGCAGCTAGTTCTCTGCTTCCGCCGGAGACTAGACTCCCTGATCCGTCGACGGATTGATGGTATGGTGGAAGGACATCCCCGGGATGATGACATTGATAGTTGGATTGTAGCTGCATGTCTCATTGACCAGAACACTCATGCAGACTGCCAATTTGAGTCATTCCACCCCTCTCGACCTCGTCAGCCAGCACCTGCTCCTCCCGCCGCATCCGTCATCCATTGGGCCCCCACTCCCCTACCAGCTCCTCCTAGTGCCCCACCAGCGCATGCCTCTGCATTCAGTGCCCCAGCAGCTGCTCTGCCTGCTAAGATCCCCATGGGAATTCCTATGGACATCGATGCTGGCTGGAAGAAAGGAAGCATCCCTCCTTCAGTATGCCACCGCTGTGGACAGTCTGGTCATTGGGCTCGAAGCTGCCCTCAAGGGCTGGACATCCATTGCTTGTCTGCAGATGAGCGCGATGCTCTCATCATGGAGCTCCTTGCTGCAAAGGATGCGTCAGGAGTTTGCTCCCCCGAACAATCCGAGCTGGCGCCAGTCGAGGAGGAGGAGGTGGAGATGGTAGAGGATTTTTAGTACTGCAATGGATGGACCATATGCCTCCACTGCCTAGCTCCAATCAATTTGCATGCCTGTCCATAGAATCAGAGAATACAACTCTCACTTGTGATCCCTCTGCATGCAAATTAATTGAAGCCCCTTCAGATGTACTACCCTCTCTTCCCCCTCCTTCCTCTGAACCTCAGCCCCACGTGCGCATTCCCCCTTGGGAGCGTTGTCTTCCCCGCCACTACATGGTAGCCTCCACTCCATCTGCCACCTCCCTATCCCTTGATATTGAACTGGAGACCACTGACACCCAGCAAGTACAGCGGGTCCATGCGCTTCTGGACAGCGGCGCCACTGGCCTCTTCATAGATGCTGCCTTTGTTGAGCGGCACAGGCTGACGACGCAACCGCTTGTACAACCCATCCCTGTATACAACATTGATGGTACTCTCAACGAAGCTGGCTCCATCCGATGTGTAACTGAGTGCATCCTTCGCTACCGTAATCACACAGAAAGAGCAGTGTTTGCGGTCACCAGCCTTGGGAAGCAAGAGGTCATCCTCGGATACACCTGGCTACGTTTGCACAATCCAGAGATTGACTGGTCTACTGGGGAGGTCAAGATGAGTCAATGTTCACGCCACTGCTCAGCCTGCGCTGATGAAGCATGTGTAGAGAAGCATGCACGAGTCCGAGAACGAGCTGCCATTCAAGCCTGTCAATGGGGTCCTCTCCCTTGTCCAGATCTAGACCTTTTGGATCCTCCTCCCCTAGCATTCCCTCATAAGGAGGCCCCTCACAAGGATGCACCAGGGTCAGGGGGTGAAACCAAGTTGGAAGACCTGAACAGTGGTGAGTTTCAAGGGACCCCAGAGCCTGACACTGCCGACAAAGTCATTGAAGAAGGTGATCGGATTTGGGCTGCCCTGCCACACCAGCCACCAATCTCAGTGGCAATCCGTGCCAGTCAGACTACCTCTCAGCAACTTGCCGAAGCCTTCATCAAGAATGCACAACCCAAGTCTTTCCAAGATGCAGTACCAGACTACCTCCATGACTTTGAGGATGTGTTTTCCAAGACTTCCTTCGACTCCCTTCCAGAGTGCAAGCAGTGGGATCACGCTATTGAGTTGACCCCAAAAGCAGAGCCCTCCAACTGTAAGGTCTACCCACTGGCGCCTAAGGAACAGGATGAATTAGATGCTTTCTTGCAGGAGAATTTGGAGTCTGGTCGAATACGCCCATCCAAGTCCCCCGTGGCTTCTCCAGTCTTCTTCATCAAGAAGAAGGATGGCTCCCTCTGCTTGGTGCAAGACTATCGTGTCCTGAACACCCTCACTGTGAAGAATTGCTACCCCCTTCCCCTCATCTCTGAGCTCGTCAACAACCTCCGCGGCGCACGGTACTTCACTAAATTGGACGTCCGCTGGGGCTACAACAACGTGCGCATCAAGGAAGGAGATGAGTGGAAGGCTGCTTTCCGAACCAACCGGGGGCTATTTGAACCACTGGTCATGTTCTTTGGCCTCACAAACAGCCCAGCTACCTTCCAGACCATGATGAACGACATCTTCAGAGACCTCATTGCAGAAGGTGTGGTGTGTGTATACCTAGATGATATCCTCATTTTCACAAAGACCCTAGAGGAGCACTGCCACATCGTACATCTGGTTCTGGAATGCCTCCGCCAGCACCAGCTTTATCTCAAGCCTGAGAAGTGTGAGTTTGAACAGACCCGAGTGGAATATCTTGGACTCATCATCTCGCATGGAACAGCGGAGAGGGACCTGGTGAAGGTAGCTGGAGCAGCAGAATGGCCTGTACCTCAGAATAAGAAGGAGGTGCAATCCTTCTTAGGGTTCACCAACTTCTACTGGCAGTTCATTCAGGACTTTTCACATCATGCTCGCCCACTCTTTGATCTGACTTCCAAAGACCAGCCCTGGCAGTGGATGGATGCCCAGCAGACCGTGTTTGACACCTTAAAGTGGGCAGTGACCTCACAACCTGTTCTCATCTCACCGGATGATAACCTGCCATTTCGAGTGGAGGCAGACAGCTCTGACTTTGCCACTGGAGCGGTTCTATCGCAACAGTCAAAGGAAGATGTGAAGTGGCACCCAGTGGCCTTCTACTTCAAGAGTCTCAATGCAGTGGAGCGCAATTATGAGATTCATGATAAGGAGATGCTGGCTATCATCTGCGCCTTTGAGGAGTGGTGGCATTTCTTAGAAGGGGCCCGGCATCAGTTTGAAGTCTGGACTGACCACAAGAACCTCAAGTACTTCCGCACTGCAAAGAAACTCAACCGCCGACAGGCCCGCTGGTCCCTCTACCTGGCCAACTTTGACTTCTCCCTTCATCATAGGCCTGGCCAGAGTATGGGCAAGCCAGATGCTCTGTCACATTGCGCTGACCATGGCACCGGAGCTGGTGACAATGACAACATTGTGTTGCTCAAGCCAGAGTTCTTTGCAGTAAGGGCACTTGAGGGTCTGGTGATCCAGGGCAAGGAAGCATCCATTCTGGCAGACATCCGGAAGGGCAACTGCGAGGGACTCCAGGAGGATGTAGTGGCCAAGGCAGCAGCAGCGCTCAAGGCAGGTCGACCGACAGGGACCCGCTCTATCCACAGCCAGGAGTGGCAATCAGACCAAAGGATTCTCACCTTTTGGGGGCGTATCTATGTGCCAAACAACCCAACGGATCGTAGAGCAGCACCATGACTCCAAGGTTGCAGGGCACCCTGGATGCTGGAAGACTCTGGAGCTGGTATCACAGAACTACTGGTGGCCCCAGATGTCACGGTATATTGGGACCTACACAAGCACCTGCGACATGTGTCTCCGGACCAAGCCCTCCTGCCAAGCACCTATTGGCAAGCTACATCCCCTCCCTATTCCCAATGACTGGTGGAGTGTAGTTTCAGTAGACTTCATCTCTGAGCTACCAGATGCCCATGGCTACAATGCTATCTTAGTGGTGGTGGATAGTGTAGGGAAGCGAGCGCACTTCATCTCCACCACCACCACTTGTTCCGCTTTGGGTGCAGCCAACCTGTACCGGAAGAATGTCTGGAAGCTCCATGGTCTCTCAGATGCCTTTGTGTCCGACCGGGGTCCTCAGTTTATAGCAGAATTCACCAGGGAACTATACTGCCTGCTAGGGATCAAACTCCAAGCCTCTACAGCATATCACCCTCAATCGGATGGTCAGACTGAGTGGGCCAACCAGGAGTTGGAACAGTATCTCCGGATCTTCTGCAGCGAGTGACAGGATGACTGGGACAAACTCCTTCCAGATGCAGAGTTCCAGTACAACAATCATGTACACTCTGCAACGCAGGCCACCCCCTTCATGCTGGACACTGGACGTAACCCTCGCATGGGCTTTGAGCCCTGCCAGCGCCCTTCCCAGAACGAGTCAGTGACAGAGTTTGTGGATCACATGAAGGAGGCGCAGAAGGAGGCCAGAGCGGCATTAGCCAAGGCCAAGGACAACATGGCCAGGTACTACAACCAACGCCGAACTCCAGCACCAGAATACCAAACAGGGGATAAGGTCTATCTTGACGCGGAAGACATCCAGACCACACGCCCATCCAAAAAGCTCTCCCACAAGTTCCTTGGCCCATATACAGTACAGCATGCAGTGGGGCGTCTGGCTTATCACCTGCACCTGCCCTATTCAATGCGGAACATCCATCCAGTCTTCCATGTAGTCAAGCTCTGTCCCGCTGTCACTGACACAATTCCAGGGCGCCAGACAGCTCCTCCACCACCACCAGTCATTGTGGATGATGAGGAGCACTATGAGGTAGAGGCAATCTTGGACAGTCGCATGTTTTGCCACAAGCTTCAGTACCAAGTGAAGTGGAAGGGCTATGGTTATGAGGATGCATCTTGGGAGTCAGCTGAGGATGTCCAGGCACCACTGTGGGTGAAGGAATTCTATGAGTGGCATCCAGGTGCCCTTAAGAGCATCTGGGGCCTGTATACACTTTCTCCAGCGCTTTTCCAGTCTGTTTGGCCTTGACACCATCCAGTGCATCGAGACACTGCACCCTAGAGGGGGGGTGATGTAAGGGGACAATCCTTAGAGACCATCCTTTCCTTTTCCTATTCTTTTTCCCCTTCCTTTTCCCTTCTGTTTCCTCTTAGATACTATCTGTACATATTGTGTCCGCATTTCTGATCACCTGACCTTGCTCTCAAGGTCATCTGATCCCTTCCTGGTCATCTGACTTCTCCAGACCACCTGACATTGCCAGAGTCACCTAATGGTCATTACCAATCCTTTCTCTGGCAATGTCCGAGTTTTTATCTTTTTTATTCCCACAGTATTTTTCCAGTGGCTTCTGTGTACTATATAGTTGATTCCCATGCTTCTGGGGCCCCAGAAGCATCCACAGCCTGGCATAGGGATTCCTCAGACTTATTCTCTTTGGATATCCCTCTGCCAGGTGAGTAGCTAGCTCCTATACACTGTAGCCACTTGCTAATACATCTTTGGATATCCCTCTGCCAGCTGTGTGACTTCCACAGCTCTCTGAGGTCGCCCTTACAGGTCCGCAGCCTTGAATTCATGTGCAATGATTGCAGCAAGGGTGGCTGCTTCCACGTTGGGGAAAGAAGTGTGGAGGGAGAGAGGGGCAGCAAACAATGCACCATTTGCTCCTACCACGGCAATCGGGGGCACAAACGAGCCTGTGCTCATGAGGGCTGTGGCCAGGGGATTTGTTGGGGCTGGTGCAGTGGGCTGCATGTCGATTTTTGTGATGAGCTGCATCACCAGCAAGTGGAGTTGTATGTGAGAGTTCCGAATCTCTGCCACTTCTTCAGCCGAGAGGGCCGCAGGCTCTGTTGATGCGGGGGGAGGAGTCATGATGCGTGATGTACTGACAAAACGACCGTCTGGTGCTCTAGGAGGCACTGAGGCTCTACTCATACACTGGTTGGCAAGCAGGAATTTAGATTAGACTGTGATCTGGATCGAAAACGACGCGTGACGTATTGTGGGTGTCTAATCTAACGCGGCTGCAAGCGCAGTGTGAGACGATGTCTGTAAGAGAATCTTTTAACTTACCTGCAAGCGCAGTGTGAGATGATGAGGTAGTCATTGTCATGCTCGCAGATATATAGTGTCTAGAACAATGAAAGAAGGGAAAAGGGTTGGCCAGACAATGAGGTGGCCATAATGTGATGTCCGTGAAGGGTTAGAAAGGTTGCGGAGATCTGATTGTCGCCCGAATTAACCCCGGGCAACCCCCATCACATTCGAGTGTGGAGAAGACTCGGTGTATCTGTGGTATTTCAAAAACTCTATCTAGTACATCTGGGGAATGCTTAACTACTGTAGCGAAGTGGCTGTGTCCATCGATAAAACTACATGACTTGTTAACCAACCGATCTTATGTCGGAATAACTACGTCATATCACTTCCGTCAAGAATGGCTGCTTGAACACGCTTTTTGTATTCAGGATCAGCAATTGCTCTCCTTTCTTGAGAATGAGTATGCATTATGATATATAGGTCTCTAATCCTTTGACACTTCACTTTGCCTTTTAAGATGAGAAATTGATGGAAATTGACTGAAAATCACGAAAGAGTGCTCAATTGGCGCGCGGGACAGCGTTCCTACTCGCTACTTACCAACTTTGTGTCCGCTCTTGACCGTCGTTCTCGAGTTATTACAAGTACGCCACCGGGTGTCACTGTCTGTTAAGGATAAGTACGGTACATATGGCATTCTTTGCGCAGCATGCTGAGGGGACAATTGGACTCAATTGTGGGCAGTCTCTGCCTTCTCCAGGAATATTAGATGTTCAGACCTCGGCCGACCAGATAATTGATGGAGAACACGAGAGAGAACATTTTACGTCGGGGTTACATGCTCGTTCCCGGAGGGTCACACGACTCGACGGGACGCGAAATATGATGGCTTGGCTTCAGCCGTCTGTAATGGCGCTTGCCAACTATATTTTCATGCGCAAATCAACTGTAGGGATATCTCGCGATCGTCTGTGGATCTTCTCAGTGAATACATTGTATCTGTTTTATCCGCTCCTTGTTGCTGATTTACAGAGGTCAATTCTCAAATGTTGAAAGCGTCTGTAGGACAAGATAAGCAGAGGCTAGAATGTCCTCATGGGTCAGCAAACCAACTGGAGATGGGATAAGATGATGACGTTCCTGCCCACATGGTAAATCTGGATCGGGTCAATATTAACGCAACTTCTTATTCAATCGTCGAACCGCGCGACGGATCTTCTGAATTCTTTCAAACGGTACAAAAAAAGTTTGAACCTCCTCACTTCCACCCGAGCTCTTCCCTCACCGTAACGCGCCGTAACGGTGCAAGCTCAAAGCGAGTTCAAGCATGTCTGTCGAGATCACGCCTATCCACCGCCAGGCGAGCTCCTCTGCCACGAACGAAAAATTTTCGACTGTGGAAGAGGTAGTGGAGGCCACTACCTTCGAGGAAACAGATATGTCGGTCTATCCGGTCTAGCATTCCATGTGTCGTAGCTCTTATCACTGTCATTCCAGTTCGCGCCCGTTTCCTGTTGATCCCAATGAGATGGTGGAAACCCATCAGCTCACTGTTAGGTCTGTCAAACTCGTATAATCGTTCTCCACTTCCCTGTTGACTGGGCTACAGGGCTGTATTCGTGGGATGTATACTAGGCGCCATTGGTGAGTTCGTTCCCATGTTGTGTTCGTCCATGACATTTTCGACAACTGATCCTGGGTCCTTCAATCATATAGTTGGCGCTTCCAACATTTATCTTGGTTTAAAGACTGGCTTTACCTTCGGTCCCCAGTTATTTGGAGCCATCTTTGGTTTTGCTATCCTCAAGCCCCTTTCGAAGATGATTCCTGAGTCAGGTCTCTTGGGGAAGTTCATGGGAGGGCCTTTTGGCCCAAAGGAGAACTGCACTGTGCAAAGGTCAGTCTGATAGTTTATTATCTGTGATGTTCATCGTTCATTACCTCTCTTTTAGTGCTGCAACGGGTTTGTTATCTTGGCGGCGTGTTTCATCCATTATATAACAATATCTTCCTCTATTCCAGCATCCGGCGGTCTGGGTATCCTATTTGTCAGCGCTATCCCAGCAATGTATCGACTCGGCCTTCTATCCGAGTTCCCCCAACAAGACGTCGGGAAACTAATTGCACTTGCTGCCAGCGCCGGATTCTTTGGTGTATTCTTTGTTATTCCGTTGCGGAAATATTACATCGTCCATCAAAAGCTCATTTTCCCGACTCCAGCAGCCACGGTCAGTCTCTTTTCTTTGGTCTCGCTGTGATTCACAACGCTGACCAGTGGAATGCTAGGCATACACCATACGTTCCTTGCACAGTAAAGTTGGAGCTATCGTTGCTAGGAAGAAGTCACTTTGCCTTTTGTACACTTTCGTAACTACTTTTGTGTACAAAGTTGTCACCAATTATGCTCCTGCTATAGTAAGCTTATATGTTCACATTCAGTACATTACTTTTGACTATCTTAGATCTTCGATTGGCACATCGGCTGGACGTTGTACCGGCTGGGATTCACTAGCATCATTTCTCTTGAAAACTACGGCTGGTACATCGAATGTAAGGGTGTGCTCATTGACGTTTTGGTCTCGAGCTAATCCTATCTTTCTAGTCACCCCGGCTTTCTTCGGTGCTGGCATGTTGTCTGGAGTCAATGCGTCTTGGAGCTTCTGTACGTACTGGTTCTGCGTCGTAGTATCTTTCGTCCAATTTAACTTGACAATCAAGTCCTTGGCTCTGTTCTTGCCTGGGGAATCAGTACGTGTCTCACTTCATATGCGTTGGCGTTGGCACACTGTTCATATCTGGAATGTTAGTCGCGCCTTCTCTTGTCAAGAATGGCCTTGCTTTTGGCGTTGAAATCAGCGATGAATATCCCTTGGTGTCTTATCAGGCTCTCTCGTTCAAGGACCCTTCGCTTTATGTCAGTCATCCATCTCCCCGGTATTGGCTGCTTTGGCCAGGTGTCATGGTGATGTTACTGTACTCTTTCTCCGACATCATCCTCACTGCACTTCCCCTCGCGACTTGTATGTCTCTAACCATCCCGTCAGAACTGATTCGAGTTTTAACTCTCCGCACTTGTAGCCTTGTCGAAAGACACGTTGAAACCCACCTCCTGGTTCCGTCGCAGAGAACTTGATTCCGAAGATGAAGACCAAACTCCGATGGAGGACCGTGTCCCTACTCTCTGGTGGACCGTCGGTCTCTTCCTCAGTATTGTCATGTGCTGCGCCATTCTTGCAACCCTTTTTAGTATGAATGTTGGCGAGGCTATCCTTGCACTCATCCTGGGTTTCTTCTTTTCCTTCATAGGTGTCCAGTCCGCCGGACAAACTGACGTGAACCCCGTCACCACCGTCGCCAAGGCCTCTCAGCTTGTTTTTGGTGGAATTGGGAAAGGCGCACACCTCGCCATGAACCCTTCTCAAATGCTCAATCTGTCTGCGGGTGTTGTTGCTGGTGGATCCGCCGCGCAAGCCTCTGATATGACCGGCGATCTGAAAACTGGTTATCTCCTCCGCGCGAAGCCAAGGAATCAGTTTGTTGCGCAGCTCTGTGGTGCAGTTGTTGCCATCTTCCTGACTACCGGTCTATTCATCCTGTTCAGCAAGGCTAGTCCCTGCATCTTGTAAGCCGTACATTGGTCCCATTACTCAAAGTTGAACTAACATTCTTCTCAAGGTATCTTCCCGACTCTGGTGTATGTAAATATGCCGCTCCCTCCGTCGCTGCATGGGCCGCTGTTGCTGTCGCCGTCTCATCACCCAAACTTCGTGAGGATTCCATCAACCATTGTACTTGTCGTCATCTCTGACTCCGCATATATCCAGCTATACCTGCCTCCTCCGGTTATACCGCCATTGCTCTCGGTATCGCCAGTGTGCTAACCGTCGTGGCCAAGCACTACTGGATTCCCAAGAAGTATCATAACTACATCCCCAACTGGAATGCTATTGGACTTGGCTTCGTCGTCCCTCAGGTTTTCTACTCAATTGCCATGATTGCCGGTTGCACCTTCAACGTCTTCTGGCGGAGGTCTAACCCTGCTGGCTTCGATATGTACATGTTCGCTGTCGCTGTAAGCACTGTCCTGTCCTAGTATTTCTGTATCACACTCAAAGGTGTCCCTTTAGGCTGGTCTGGTTGCTGGCGAAGGTCTCGGCGGTGTGTTCCAGGCGCTGCTCGCGATCATTGGCGTGGACGGAAGCAGTGAGTATCTTATTATGTTCACTCATGAATCTACTAATTGCTCTCTTAGAATATGGGACCGCTATTGGTTGTCCCGGTCTAGAATTCTGTGGTTAATGAGGGCTTATTAGATGTCTACTCATGGGACCGTGTTTTGAATTTTGTGCTTAATGAGTGCTGATCAGATGTCTACTCATCGATATTAGTGGCATAATTACTCACCTCACGATATTTTGTATCATACCCTTCATTTATATAATTTCTTGGAACTCTAACTTTTGGAGGACATGAAGTGGAGCCGCTTTTGGAGCGCTCACAATCGGTTGACTATGACAAATGCTGGATATTCTTTATCCGGGGATTCACACGGTTAACAAACGCATCAATAAAGTCACAAATCAAAGTCCGCAACAAGTTCCCACATCATTGGTTGGGATACAATATCCCTCTTTCTCTTTCATCAACTCTCTCGCGATGAAGATTACTGGTTCGGGCTCTAGGCTTTCCCCTATTGCCATCGATGACTCTGAGGACGAAGTATTGCAAGAACTTGTCGACGAAGCAAGTTTCGAGTGCTCGTTATTCCCGATGACCGATCAGGACGACAAGGTACCGCGGATTGACTTGTCTGCTAATGCAAGCGCAGTGTCTCGTCACAAACCAAGTTTTGAGGGTAATTGATATGGCTTTTACCTTGGTTCTCGGCTCAGACCTTTCATTTTGCTACAGACAAAACATCGCACAAGCGGAAAAGGTGCGCAAATGACATGCCGAGCAGGCAAATTGCGAGTACTAGTCAGCCGAGACTTGATCCTGCAACACGTACGCAACCAGAAGTTCTGAGTAAGAAAGCAAGGAAGCGGCGAAGACGGCTTGAACAGCTGTTGCAAGAACGTGGTGGTCAGCCTGCCTGCCCTCCCGCGTGGCCGAATGGCGCACATTATCTCACACCCGAGCTGTCTAGCCCCCCCACATGGGATACAATTGGCATAGACTTGAACAAGCCTCACTCTGCCTCAGGCCCCTATTTGACAAACAACATTGCCAACCACGTTTCACAACAACACGATGTTGCTTCCTCATCCTCTTCGTGGGTTGCGTCCATGGCTATGGCCGCTGCAGCACCCATGTCGAATCGCGGAACGGAAGTCTGGGACGATTACCCTCCTAATTGGTCCAGTCATTCTCGTCACACTACAGTGCAGTTCTCTGAACCGATACCTGCACCAGAGCCTCCTCCTGCGCCTCCTCCTGCTTTGATATCTGCCTATGTCGCTCCGGCGGCCCCCGCTCCTGTGCAGACGATTGGGATGAAGCCAGACCACGACCCTTCGAGCAAGCATGGCTTGTTCGTAATTCCTCCGGATACTACCAAGGGAAGTACCGATGCATCGTCCAAAGAGGAGCCTTACATTCCAAATCCTGCTCGCACCCTGGTTATGGAACAACTACCCAAGCCCCACCGTACGCAAGATTGGGTAAATACCTGGAGCAAGTCAGCCTGTGGTGCCTACCCAGTGTTTTCGTGCATCGATCACCACGGAGCAAAGGCACTGGTGGAATTTGCTACCGCTGAGTTGGCGCGAAGAGCATGGGGGAGCCCTAGATTAGGTGCTGCTCTAGTCGGATTAAAGACTCATCAGTTGAAGGGCCGGTCACGAGAGGACCTGATCAAAGTTTGGTGGTATCGAGTTGATGGTGTTGGAGCTAATGCTGGAGTAGGCGAGATTGAAGAAGGTGAAATCGAAGGTGATGCAGCTGAGAAAGAAATTGAGGTGCCTGTGAAGAAGGAGACCAAAAAGGAGAGGAAAGCTAGGCTGTTCCGCGAGCGGCAGGCGAAGAAACTGTCTGCGGCTGCGAAACTTCCTGCTTCTCTACAGCAAACTTCTTCAATTAACGTCGTTGCGCCTGGGGCACCGGTACCGAAGGAAGCGGTTACACCTCAACTGCTTACCTTGTCCCCAAGTCCAATTGATTACTCCCATGTTGAGCCTAACACAGTATATCCTTATTATTCCATCCCACCTCAGCCTCTTCCTCATCCGTTACCACAGCATCCTCCTTCTGCGCGACTTCCTTCATTCCTACCTTCACGTGCCCCGTTGCCTCCTCAATCTGCGTTTGAAACGCAATGGCGTACCAAACATGAATTACCGAAGAAGCCAACGCGCGAAACCATTATTAATGCTTCCGCCTCCTCTATATCATCATCAAAGTCTCCATCACCTATTCAGCCTTCTCCGAGTACCGCTCAGCCCGTACCACCGCTTTTGGGTTTACCCGTTTCCCCGACGTATGAAGACATGGATGTTGATGACGATATGGATTTGGAATCTCCCCGTACAGCCAAACGTGCTACATTCAACCTAGCGCGCCCGATGCAAGTTTTAACTGCAGCTGGTGCCTTGCAACCACCCTTGACAACACAGGTGGTTCCTGTGGCTGTCCCCGACCTTTTGACGTCCTCGGCCCTATCTAAGGTCCATGTTGACGTGGGTTCAGCCACCTTAGATAGTGTTTATGAGACATATGCTTCAGCATTAATTACCGAATCAACCGCGAATCAGCCCGCGTCACTACCTCCGGATGTCATCACATCCCGGTCCTCAGCTTCTGGAACACCACCATTAGAGCCACGAGCAATGAAGAATGTCCCTAAAGGTCCAAGCTTCAAGGTTCGATCTTTGCTTGCAAGACAGAAAGAGCTGGAGGAGAGAATAGCTAAAAGCAAAATGGAGCTTGGACTCACAACGACACCGGTACCACCCACTGGGAGTACTGAGTCCCCGATATCGACGACAGAGTCTTCAATGCAAGATGACGGAGAGGATAAGAAGGCGATGGAGGAGAGATTGAGGTCGTTGGTGCTACGCAGTCAGAAGAACAGGTCAAAGACCTCGGCTTCTACGACTACTTCGACAGATGCACAAGTGCCTCCACCCATCTCGACTCTTGCCTCTCCTTTGCCCAACAATATGGTGATCCCGACGGCAACCATGCTACCCGAGGCTCCACCAAATGCCCCGACGTTCTCCTTGGACGACCTCGCGGTATCTTTCATAAACGAAACGATTGAGACCTTCAAAGCCACGCCGAATTTGCCGGCGCCTGTCCTTCCGTTAGCGCCAGGTCCTGAGCCCACCACCACTGGCAGTATGTGGAATCAAAACTCTACGGTGACAGCGGTAGCGAAACAGAAGATTGAACTTGCGGCGCAACAAAAGCGATTAGAGACACAGATCGCGGAGACCAAGGTCCTCATGGCGAAATTTGAAAAGGCGCAAACGAAGCAGGAGCGGGAGGCGATTTTGGCGGCTATGCGTGAACAAAGCCGGTGCGTGCCCCATCCCCCCTCCTCTGCTCCCCTTTCTTTTAGTGGTGGCGCGGGGCGGCTGGGGTAGTTGTCTTTTTGATTCAAACAGCTGAGTATTTTTTGCTTTTGTGCTACGTTTGTAATTACAGGGCTGCTTCGATGCCGAAGAATGTCAATGACCTTTCGATCAATACGAGCGCTGTTGCGCTGACTATTCAGATGACACCGACAGATCAAGTTACGCCGAAGCTGCAAGTGCAACCGGTTGCCAACAATGTGGGGAAAACAGTGCCGGTGCAGACGACGATGCATGCGGTCAAGAAGTGGCCTGGATCTCATGAACATCATGTCGGAGTTCTTCTCGTCAGCGATGACGAGGACGAGAGCGACGATGATGAATGAATCACTTGGACCCTTCTTGGTTGCTTCGCTTTAAGCGGAACTCATGTGCCGTGCCCGGTATGATAGGTACGTTTTGATACGTCTGCTTTCATGAAGGCATTATTGCCGTCTAGGGTCTGCCTCCTTTGCATCACATCAATATTGTATGTTTAAGGGTGGGGTGACCGCGGAGTGGTGACGGAGGGGCAAAGATTGGGGGTTAGCCACTAGATGAAGGGAATTTTTGCTTTGATTGAGCGCTCATGATGCCTGGAAGTTTTTTGTATATTCCATTCTGAATCCTTGATTCCTCTGAAACGCGTCCAGGGGGTCGACCATATGTGGCGCCTTCATTTGAGGGAGAAAGGTGAGTCTGTCATTGGCTCCTTGGGCGGACTGAAGGACAAAAAATAGATTTGTAATCCAATCTTACGTCCACGCCTCAGCTTTGCAATGTCTGAGCAGTCTCCTCTACCTCATCCCATCCGCATCGAGACTTGTGGATTCAGCAACCGTTCTAGACGGCGGAGGGCTTTGAGACAATCAACACCACGGATAAAAATGACGAATCTGGATTGGATGGTAAGTTGTGGATCGGGCGATTAAGACTGTCCATGGCAGTCCATGATCGCAGTCTGCATTCAGTGTTCTCTTGTTCTCTTCCATTTTCTCTGTATGTCCACTTGGTTACAAATTGCCATTTGAATCTTTGCCTTCGCTTTGTGATATGAGCGCAGTGAGCTATCAATTACGATCATCAACCGCCCTTGATCACTCAGTAGCAATCGATAAGAACGATGTTGAGTCTTCAGGGTGAGAGCAGGGAAGAGCTTTTTGTTGTCAGACAGGGATGCTTTTTTTATGGCATAAACGCCCACTTATTATGATCCGAGGGGTATTGGAGAAAGGCAATGTCCGGGCTGCTGACCAATCTGCTCGCGTGGGTGGCCACAGCTTACAAAACAAAGGCCAAACAGAAGCCTTCAGCTTATCCCCTCACTACCACCAGTTTCTGATTCTCTCTCGTCCTCTAGACCTCGTACGTCCCCATTTCTAGCAATAAAACTATTCTTGGTATTGACTGGTTCTCCAATCTACCTAATCGCCCTCAAATCGCCTTTTCTCTGTTTGTCATCTCCACGACTATCGCTCGGATCGTGTGCGATTGCTTCACTCCTCCATAGTTTCTTTAATCAAGTCCATAGTTGCCGATGGCCCTCAAACGCATCAACAAGGTCCGTCATCACCCCATCTCGAAGCAACTTGCTTGCCCGTCGATGCTTTTTTTTTTTTTGCTGTGGCGGTCCAGGGGTTTACCATGTTCTTTCCAGGAATTGATTGATCTTGGCCGCGATCCACCTTCATCATGCAGCGCTGGTCCAACTGGTGATAACATGTTCCAGTGGCAGGCGACGATTATGGGTCCGGTGGGTCCATTTTGCTTTTTACTGTGAACCGCTTTGACTCCAACTCCGACCCAGGGTGATTCTCCGTATGCGGGTGGTGTCTTTTTCCTGTCGATTAGTTTCCCGACGGACTACCCCTTCAAGCCCCCTAAGGTCAGCTTCACGACCAAGATCTATCACCCCAACATCAATGCCAACGGCTCCATTTGCTTGGATATACTGAGGGATCAATGGTCGCCTGCCTTGACAATTTCCAAGGGTAAGTTGAACCACCCCCCTTGTTGACGTCTCCCTCACGTCGTGTTTAGTTCTGCTGTCCATCTGCTCAATGCTCACGGATCCGAACCCCGATGACCCGCTTGTGCCCGATATTGCGCATCTCTATAAGACTGATCGGACTCGGTATGAAGCCACCGCGCGGGAGTGGACAAGGAAGTGAGTCAACTCATTCTCGGAACCATTGTACCACGTTCTCATACGTATTTCCAGATATGCCATGTAATACCTACTGAAATTGTTACCAACTGTTTCAGCACTGTGAAACACAGATCGTCGGTAGCTTTTGTCTGAATTCTGTAATACGTATCATACTCTCTTGTCGTACCCTGTATCCACGCATTCTTGAGTCCAATATCAGCATCTTCAACTTCTCATGTCACTGATCGATCTTATGTGAAATTTTTCGTCGAATGATATGATGATCACACTACTTTGGTAGTTAAAGAAGGCCTTGCAGCCATAGTTCAATCAAATTTGCGGGGAAGGAATATTCAAACAAGTTATCGAGAGGACATTCTGCGAATACTAGTCAATGGTTGCGTCATGATGCTTGATGAATCGGATAAAAGCAACTTGAAATTGACTTGGATCCCTACCTGTGCTATTTCCTAGTCCTCAACTGAGCCCTTGAACACCATGCACTGTAACTGGACCACTTCTCGACGTTAAATCCTATCTTTGCTGGAAGCCTGTTATCGGAACATGAAACGTTTCCCCGCTATCTTGGTCCGGCGATTTGTTGAAGCTGGCACTGCCTTTAGTCCCTAACTAGTAAAAAGTCGCAACGGCCAAATCAATAGGTAGATCAGCAGAGGGGCATTGCGTATCCTTGCCGGCGTTTGGCAACACAGTTACGTAGCTGAATGCACTCCTTGGGTCTGCGCGAAACGATGAATCCCTGGCAACCGTCTGTACGTCAACGCTTGCGCGGATTTGTGAAAAACTCTTGGTCCCTGACAAACCGGGGCCAATCACTCCTGCACACGCCTTTTATGGACCCTCCGGCTGAATTGATGAGTATCGGTACGAATCACGAAGGAGCGGTATTGCGTGCTCAGCTGAGGAAACTTTCTAAACCAAGAAACCAGTAGATAGACATGAAACGCCCAAGCCTACTATGTTTTATATACGTGATCCCTGGTAGCCGTCGTTTCACCGCCACATCATCAACCTCGCAGTCGTTCAAACTTTCGGCGGTTAAGGTGTCGAGTTAAAGTGATTTTCGGCCCATATTTGGCGCTAGTGCTCCGCTTTTCCCTTTTATGTTACAACTGTGCAATCAATACGACTGTCTCCTTAGATGTATGGACACGGATGATTCATGGGGACGCTACCCATATTAAAAGCTCGTCTATCTGAGACGGAGAACCTCAAATCGTGCCTTCTCTAGTGTCTATCGAGTATCTCTCACCTCCATACACCATATAATACACAGGATGCACCCATACAACAGCTGGACCAATGGACACGCTTCCTCTCAATGGCCGCAGGAGCCTGCACCCTCAATTCTAGGCGCACTCCCCTACCCCACCGTATCTCAAGCCACAACTCTCGTCACGTACTACATCTCATCCTCTGACTCGCATATTCTCAATTCCAGAGTCATCGGCCCAGACGGCAGGACTTGCTTTACCATTAGCTCAGACCGTGACATGCCAGGCTACACCACCGTAAAAAATGCACAAGACAGCCCAGTTGCGCTCGTCGAGTGGACGTCGCCGCCTGTGATCGAGATTCGCGGCCTTTTGTCAAAGCAGCCCGTACGCAGCTGGCTCAGGCTATCCTCGGATCGCAGGTTAGCCAATTTATTTGTCTGGTAACAGGTGCGGGGTTTATTGACCTTGCGCCATCCATTTCAGTTCGCGGGCAATGGAAGTCCGCGGTGTCAGATATATTTGGGCGCCACACAATAACTCCATCAATGTAGGAGACTCGGTTATCCACGCTTCGGGAGAAATACACCGACTTACATGATGTCCTTTCTTTCTCTAGTTGTATGTGGGTGACTTGAACTGCACGTTCCTTGCGAATGTTTCCAGGACCCAGAACGCCATCGCAATCCAGATCACTTCGGATGCGATCAATCAGAGGCTCCTCGAAAGCGTCGTCATCGCTGCTATGTTGCTCCAGTGCGGACGAAACATAGATTAAGCCTCCGAATGTGCACGCATCAGATCGTCGTGGCAGACGATTTCGAATTATTGACAAACTTTTTCAACTACTAGTAAACTGCATCCATACTCACAACTCACAAATGACTTTATTATTTTTTACACGAAACTAGATCCATAAATTATTTACTCCAATTATCGATAGACAACATTACCAGTCTTGTTATAATTGTGACTTCAACTTGTTACAGTAGGAGGGGCTCAAGCGCGTGTGACTTCCTTTCTCAAAAGGTCATTGTAACCAGCCCCAAAATCCGCAGGTCATAATTTTCATTATGGGTCATTTGAGGCCATTTTATAGAAAATTCGGGACAATTGAGATCCATTTTACCTACTCGGTGATATGATGACTTTGACTCCTTTCGGAGCCTTTGCCATCACTATGTGCAGTGATAGAAGCAATAATACCGACTTCCGCTAATATCATTCCAGTCTCTTTGACATGCCATACAGCCAGCTGCAGTATGTTTTCTTGGTGTGAGTGTGAGCTGTGACCTTTTGCCTCAAACTCGAGAAACAATGAATGGCACAGACCCATTTGCTTGTCGGTTTTGGCTGAGGTATTATGGATACGGAACGTCACACAATTAATGCTGAGCGCTGAACGACTGCACATTTCATGAGTTTCTGGTACCATGGCCTGCGGATTGTTGCGCTGGTCACACTTTCGTCAAATTTGGCTACCTGACATAAAAAATCACATGCTCTCAGTTCCTAAAATGGTGCCAGATCATCCAGTTCCAGATCCTGCAATGAGTCACAAGCCTATCTCCACATCGAGAATTGAGATTTCTTACATGGTAACGTGCAGCCTGGATCCTGAGGCCGGGTGGTCAAGCATCTAAGGATCGCCGGTACGGTTCTGCATCAGATGACAGCCTCTTCAGTGCGATTGCAGCATGCGTCTGTCCTCAGTTGCTATCCAGCGACAACACCTGAGCGTCCCTGATATGTATATATGTATACTTAAAAGACATGTGGCTGGCCTCGCTGGACTATGCTTGACTCTGCTGAAGCCACTCTGCGTCCCCTATGGGCATTCAACCACTCATTTTAGCATATTTCATTGCTTAATCTACATATGATGTCTCGCCAGCGGCTTTCTCAGGGTCATATTCCTCGAGTATCCAAGCATCGGACCTGAGCTACAAGAAGTCTCAAATCTCTTGATTTATTCATGTCTCAAAGACTGAAATTCTCGGTGACGTGTGGCATGTATGTTGCAGATCTAAAAGAGTAATTCTCTGCCCTTGCTCCTCTGATGTGATGTGTTCATATGATCCATTGCGCATCTATGAGAGACTGTAGAGCTGAGTCGTCTGATATCCTTTTCGCCTCAGTCCTGAACAACATTTTTTTCTCTTTGCACATGGGTACCTGTGCCGGAATCCTTTGTTACTCCAAGATTATAAAACGACATGGGAACTCAACTATACTCGATTTTCTCCGGCTCAGTCCATCGCACTCAGGCGTACTCCCATGAGACTAATTCTCTCCCTGTTCGTGACAGTACTGACTGTCACCAACGTGTTCAGCGCAACGTACACCCAGACAGACAGTCATCAAGGCTCCGGCTTTCTCAAATTCTTCTCGTTTCAAGCGATGGCTGACCCTACCCATGGACGTGTGTAGGTTCTTTAAGCACGACTCAGAACAATCCGTTTCACACTCAAACTTTCAAATTTTAGCAATTATGTTGATGCTGCTACTGCTGCGAGACAGAACCTCACCTTCTCATCTGGGAACCATTTCGTACTTCGAGCTGATCACGAGAAGGTCCTCAGCCCCAACGAGCCTGGGAGAGACTCAGTGCGCTTGCTATCGAACAAGCAATATACGACTTCCGTGACAATGTGAGTACCAAGGCTAGATTCGTTCAAAGCTCCTTTCAACTAAATAGTGATTCAGATTTAATGTTCGACACATGCCGCAAGGCTGCGGGTACGTGATCTTTCCTTGAAGCTTGATCCTCGAAACGATTATAAGACCACTAATGTCAGAACCTGGCCAGCTATATGGACGGTGGGTGCTGATTGGCCCAATCAGGTACATATACGAATGACGTATACGATAAAATCTCCCTGACATCAATCTCATTCATAGGGCGAGATTGATATCGTAGAAGGTGTGAATGACATGGGGCCCAACACAGCAACGTTGCATACCAACGCTGGTGAGAGAACTTCAAGCCCACGCCCCCGTATCTCAGCAGGCTCCAATGACAACTAATTAACGATATGTTTATCTAAAGGGTGTTCTATGCCTTCATCACGCCGACAAAGAGGGTTTGGAGTCTTTTATTGGGTTTTCACATGATGCTCACGCGAAAATCTTCCTCAGGACGTCCACAGGAAATAATTGTGACTCTGCGGCGACGAACAACGTTGGGTGCGGTGTCAAGTTCAGCGACTCACGAAGCTATGGCCAGACTTTTAACAGCCATGGAGGTGGCTGGTGAGTAGAATTTCTTGATCTCAGGGGTGGTTGCTAACACTATCGGGAATATACTATAAGGTTTGCGATGGAACGTACGACATCATTCATTAAGGTCTGGTTCTGGTCAAAGACTGAAACCAAAGTCCCCTCCGACGTCAAGAACGGTGCCACTTCCGTGAATACGGACAATTGGGTATGTCATAGTATTACTACCATCGAAGTTCGATTTTCGTTCCCTTTCTGATGGGATCTAGGGTACACCTGTTGCATATTTTCCGAGTTCGTCGTGTTCAATTGGGAGCAAATTCGGTCCACATCGTATCGTTATTAATTGTGAGTACTAGTACATCTTTATGCTAGTATGTTTTTGTTGATGTATTTACATTTGTAGTGACGTTTTGTGAGAGAAGAATTTGTAAGATCTGCAGTCCCTCTAACTATGGAACCCTAGGCGGCGATTGGGCTGGTAGCCCCTCTATTTACTCTGCCTCAGGATGTCCCTCGACCTGTGCCGGTGAGTGATTTAACAATAATACTTGTGTGAGCCGTACTCACTGCTGAATAAGACTACGTGAATAATAACCCATCCGCTTTCATGGATGCGTACTTTGACTTCCAGTGGCTCAAGATATACAGTTAGCCAACATGTTCCACTGGCTTCCAACCGTTTAATCCCTGCCTTTTCTCACAAGCTTAAACTTTGGTTTCTCATGATCACAACAGTAAGTAGTTTGTGTGCATATATATTGTACTAGTATCAGTAGTCTTACTCTTTTTTTTTTTTTTACCCAATCCGGGATTTCTCACATGTAACCATGTACTTGATTCTTCTACACATCTTCATCAATAATACAGTCAATACCCTTTAGTGATAGGTTGTGACCACCCCTTCTATACAGAATACCCCTGATCACCAATACTTTTTGGTCTTCACAGAGGGAGCCATCAGTTATAAGGGAGTTGACTGTAGATCTCGTGTCAGATATAGTCCATAACTTGCAAAGTACTGTGACTCTGAGCTCTGTCCCAAGATCTAGAATAGGTCAAGGTTTTTTTCCCTCATTCTAGCCAAACCACACGTAGGAAATTGTCCTCAATCTTTGAAATCCATGTGACCTTCATCCCGGCCAATGACAACTGAACCAACAGCATGTCAAGGAGTAACAACATGAGGCTTATGTATTGCTCATGCATGTAACACACGTTTTTGGTTCCTTCAAAATATGTGTTGTTTGATCTCAGTTTGTTTCGTCATCCTAAGTCTTACTGAGAAACAGGCACCTGAAAATGCGGTATATCTCGTATTCAAATTCCTCAAAATCTTCAACTTTATCTAGGCCTGTCATTGCTCACCGACACTTACCCACGACCTTAAACTGCAACAAAAGCAAATGGAGCAAATTTCGCCCCAACTTTTATATGAGCACCTGCAGAGTTGATAACATTGCACCAGAAACTCAGGAAACAGCCAAGAATTTAGTGAGATATGGCTCGCCTAAAATTGGGCTCGGAAATCGGTGGTGCACGCCCCTTGTGTTCTGCAAACGGCTGTAATATCTTGTAAACCATTGTTTTACAACTTCCTATAATTTTGCACAGTATACGTGATAGTACAGTACGACGACGATTGACAATTGACAATTGAGGAGATTGAGGACAGCAGAAGAGCATCAAAACCATCACAATGGCGCATACAAGTACAAACAAGTTGCTGGAGAAAGGCTTAAGCCTTGTTTCGAGATCTCGAAACCTACTAGCTGTTCTATCTTTTGCACTGCCCTAACAGATCTATGAGTACTGCCTTATCACTGGGACAATTTCTTTCTGAGACAGGGGACCTCAGGTCTCGTGATGTTCATTTTGAGCGCCTCGTTATAATCACGGACTTGCTCACTGAAGGTAGCCGAATACCTTCGAAGTTGAACTGCATCGCAGAGACTATGTAGTGTTGAACCTTTCACCCAGTGGTCGCCAGGAAAACAATGGGCTAATAACCACGCCGCCGACTTTGATATCAAATGGCTCCGAGGAGATGCTTCAGACGGTTGACCTACAACATAAGTTTGGCGAGTGTATATCCTTTATCGTTGTGGAGAACCATCGAGTTCTCTTGTTTCGTGTCTCTTGAGTTATCGCCCTTACACTCTCATCTCCGAGCACTATTAGAGGCAGACGTGCAATCGGCTCGGAACTTTCGTGGCGTGCCTTAGTGCGCATAAGTTAGACTCACTTGCGCTGTGTGTATCTCTCTATCCTAAGCTTCTTTGGGCCTTCGCCTTACTATGGACACTCAAATCCCATATTTGGAACGCTCCATTTTCCGCATAAGCTCACGACTCAGAGTCTCACAAGACATCCATGGTCGCCGCTCCCTGAAATGGAAGTCGTTCTGCTGTCTTTGTATCATTGACTATCGGAAATGCCACATCGTGATTATAGGGTGGACCACTGCTTTCCGTTTTCAATGAGACTTCTCTGAAAATGATGCGATATAACCTCCTTCCCGTGTCTAAAATCTTATCATTAATGGTCAAATGATAAAGCTGGAACCACTTTGCTATTCCGCCCGCGGATGGACTCCTGCTATAAATCCTGTGATGCGACGATCTCTGATTAACCCCCGTTCCAAACTCTAGCTCAACGCCATCCGAAGGCTTTCCTGTTATGCCTTGCATCTCCTTCCTCTTCAATTTTCTTCTTGCTGTAGGCACTGCGCTTGGTGCTACGTATTCTCGAACAGAGAATATCCAGGGTCATGATTTTTTTCGATCTTTTTCATATCAAGCGATATCAGATCCTACTATGGGGCGTGCGTATGTAATATCCTTCAAACATTTGCAATCTGATCCCTATGATGGCTATTTCCTGTAGAAACTATGTTGATGGTGCCACCGCGAGGAGTCAAAACCTCACTTTTGCCGCAGGTGATCATTTTGTGCTTCGATCTGACTTCAAGAAGAAGCTCAGCGCGGAGGGACCTGGTCGGGATTCGGTGCGCTTAATATCAAATAACCAGTATACAACATCTGTGATCGTGTATGTGCTGGAGTTGGAGTGATTTGGACTCCCGTATGAGGGCTTACGTCAACGTAGATTCAATGTTCGACATATGCCGCAAGGATGCGGGTGCGCGACATATTTATACCATTCATAGAGTGTAACTAACGGGACGTTGAAAAACCAAGAACATGGCCGGCACTATGGACTGTCGGGGCTGGCTGGCCCAACGAGGTAAGTGCCTGAAGGACTTTTCTATCATTATCCTAATATACATATTCACATCCTTGTAATGTATTCCTAGGGCGAGATCGATATTTTGGAAGGCGTCAATGATCAGACGCCTAATCAAGCGACGCTGCACACTGGCAACGGTGGTAAGAGTCTTGGTGCTTCACACGGTTGAGACGACTCACCATACTGGCCTTTCATATGTTTAAAAAAGGTTGCACAATGCCGCCTTGGCGTCATCAAACCGGGTTAGTTAATCTCTAAGTATCAAAGCTTTTTGGTTGACAGCATTGTTTGATCTCATAGGATACCAAAAGAAAACAACTGCGACGCACTAGAGACTAACAATAATGGGTGTAGCGTCAAGTTGAGCGATGGAAGAAGCTATGGTCCACAGTTCAATGCAAACGGAGGCGGATGGTAGGTAACTTTTTTCTTCTATATCCTCTATTTTGATTTTTATATGCTCGGCGACGCCATTGATGCTATCTAACATTGGAACTGACAGGTTTGCAATGGAACGTACATCGTCTTTCATCAAGGTCTGGTTTTGGCCGAGGTCGGCATCCGATGTGCCCTCAGATGTGAAGAATGGTGCTGGCTCCGTCAACACCGATCAATGGGTATGCTCCGATCGCCGATCTGTCGTACATATCTGATCCCTTTCCTAGGGAGTTCCTTCTGCCTACTTCCCAGATACCTCGTGTTCAATTCGAAACAAATTTGGGCCCCACAATATCATTATCAATCGTGAGTGCATCATGTCGTGGTCGCAGCCAAATTATCTCAATGTGAATTTCATTCAATAGTGGCCTTTTGTGAGTTCCATTGTTAATTACAAGTTGAAACTCCTGCTCAACCTGATATAAGGTGGTACCTGGGCCGGCGATTCCTCTGCATATGCTGCTTCAGGATGTCCTTCTACTTGTGAAGGTGAGTTCCTCCGGTCCGTATCCAAGCATTGATAGTTCATTGGCAAGAAGACTACGTGAACAACAACCCTTCCGCCTTCGTCAACGCATACTTTGACTTCCAATGGCTCGCGATATATGAATAAGCAAGCGTTTAGCCGGTGTTTCTCTATTAAATTAACCGTACTTCATTTCGCACACAACCACGACTTACATTTTACAAAACCAAACAAAAAGGATGAATCCTTATACCTGCTAGTGTGTATTGTAGATGCAACTTTATCTGTTTTTCCAGGAATGGTTATTGACTCAACTCGGTCGGGATTCTACGTAACCCTCAACTGACTACCACAAAATCTGTATGTCGAAACAATTTTGACAGAATCTCTGATCTGGAAGCAGATTACGGCTATATAATGTAGCGTTGGAACCTTGAAGACATCCTGGACTGGGTTCTTTCGGAAAGCGGTGTGTCGAACGGAATTCCCGACAGCACAATTCGCTTTGGTTGGAATAGAGAGCTTCGGAAAAAAATGGTTGATTTGCGTGAAATATTCATCTGGATGCAAAAACTGATACTAGTCTATTTTCGCCTGTATACCGAAGAACAAGACGGAGCTCCATAAGATTCCACCCAGAGCAGACTCTTAAGTAGTGACCCAAGCTAAGGAACGTACGTATTAATATCATTATCAACGGGCATTCGAGTATTGTAGAACGCGGACTGGGGAAACCGCCTGTTCTTCGACCGCTCGAAAACACACAAACAGCCGTCCGGCGGGAAAGGGTCGAAGAAACAAGAAAGTGTATTAATGATCTGGTTGTCCAATCGAGATCACGTCCATAGGATTTACACCCCTTCCGGTGTGAGAGGCTGCTCTGCCTACAGTATGCATTCTGAAAGCTATATACCATAAGGTAGAGCTGTTAGAGGTAATGCGACGATCGTCTCTAGATGTTGTAGAGGGAGCCAACACATGCTCGCATCGCCATCACAGTAAACTATTGCTTTGAAGGAGTATGAAGAAACGCGGCGCGACGGGTCATATGTGTTCTCAGATTGTCCTAGGTCATTGATGTTATCCGATTTGACTGCTGAGAATCGCGGGTAGGCGAAGGTTTAGGGGAGTGGAAAGGGCTTTGGAGATATTCGGACATGTCCCCGTATAGGTATGTACCTTCGATTGGAAAAGACAATACAGTCTGAAGGCGTTTCGACACTATCAGAAAGAGCAAGAGCCTTTGAGGGGTCGTCGATCTGATGTACTCGAGGATGTGCGTATGAAAGGCGCTGATAGGGAAATGTTTGCTCACTAGAGAAGGAGTTTTCTCACTAGAGAAGGAGTTTGCTCACTAGAGGAGGGGTTTGGTCACTAGAGAAGGAGTTTGCTCACTAGAGGAGGGGTTTGGTCACTAGAGAAGGAGTTTGCGCACAATGACTTCCCGAACATCCGCAACAAAATACACCGTAATTTAATTATCCAAAACTCACATTGGAAACTGAGAAAATGTGAAAGACGTAGGAGTGATAGCGACGGTGGTTTCTTGATAACCTTTCAGGAGGTAGCAATGTTTCAGTGACGAATGGTTACTCCAAGGAGCCTGTCAGATGGCCGCCTTCAGTGGAGACCGTGATGTTGGTATCATTAAGACCATCTAGCATGGCCAGTCCTTGGAAGTTGGACCAGGATCACTCCTTATCAAGCCCCGGAAGTCACAGTACTTTTTTGTGGTAGTGCACATGTACAACCAGCCTTCTCCAGAGTCCGGAAGGCGGTGATGTGCCGGCGGCCATTCTTGAGATATGATTCCCTTAGGTGTTGCCTTAGGTGTTTTATTAGACGAACCAAAGGAAATCGCTGCTTGAAGGGTCCGACGCTCATGTCATTGATGACCGGACTTTGTGAGATAACAGTCGAATACAGTTCCGAGATGGATAGAGTGAAAACCAGTTTCCAGATGAGAAGTTTTGAAACATTGTATCGCGTTTTCGATCGCGGACTTCAAGTTGGAACTGCCCAATCCGAAATACGGCCGATTTATAAACCTATAGACTATCCAACTCCAGTCCAAATCAGCAAAAGTAAGTTTCGAGATATTCAACGCATCCAAAACAAGATCACGAGTCACTGCGATATTGATTCAGATCGTTCGTGCCTTTTATTTGGTTGTGTTAATATCAGAGTCCTTCCGCCCTGACAATTGTTTGTGTCGGGTGTCAAGTTGTTCTCCAAAAAGCCAAGGCATGGCTCGGTTTCGCGCCAATTTCAGCGATAGCAGCGACGACGACTCTTCATCGGAACCAGAGGTACAACAGGAACTCGAGCCCAGCGAGGATGAGAGCGAAAGTGAGGACTCATTGAGGTCGTCGAGCCCAAATTCGGAGATGCATGAAGACGAGCTGCTGACGTCGAGGACGCGACGTCGGAAACATTCCAGTCAAAATGCACTTGTGGAGGATGAGGATGGCGAAATATGGTATGCTCACGAACTCGACAGTGGCAGACGCGCACCAAATCTACGCGTCTCCGAGCCATCCTCTTCGTCTTCGCCCCCACCGTCGCCGAGAGCCCGAGGAGGAGACCCCACGCTCACATCGTGGGCACAGCATGTCGGCGTAGATGCCCAAAAAATGCATGTTATGCAGACATCACTGTTTCGTTTACCAGAGGAGGCTGCAGCCCTCAAGGCTTTGAACGAGCCACAACCATCTCGCCCGAGTTTACGCGTGCCACTCCAGCCATCGAATCGCAAACACAGTAGAGACTCTGATGGGGATGGTATTCGGCCAGACTTTCGAGAGGTGTGTTTTCAATCCCTTGTCTGTCGATAGCGTGTCTAATGTCCAATACGACAGAGGCCTTCATTCGCCTACGATATTGAGCCACCTATTCACCGGCCATCAAGAAAATACGCACGCGTAGAAACCTCTGAATCCGCTGTTCGGGGGAGTGAAGGAGCTTTTATCGACGCAGGCCTTGCGTTCGGTCGTTCATTTCGAGTGGGCTGGGGACCAGGCGGAACTCTTGTGCACCTTGGATCCCTCTGTAGGCCGTCATCCACTCAGTGCGTCTCTTTACGATTTAAAACTGTCTCCGACTAATGGACAACTCAGAAAAACATCAGCAGACTCTTCTGTTATCACTCGAACCGTATTTCCTCTATATGCCGACGCCACCACAAGATCCACACTCTGCGAGAAGCTTCTACAGCATCATCTAACTCATTCTCCAATTATAATGGATGATGACGACATTCCCTTCGCTGACCCTGATTCTGACTCTCTCAATTTTTCGTCCTTCGTGGCACTCTTCCCTGCAGCCGATAGATCCTACGAGGCTTCTTTGTTTCGCTTGGGGCAAGCCCTCTTTGATGATATCGACCTCCACCTTGGAGCTTCAGTAACGATCGACATACGGAACAGGATCAGTGCTGTCCGCAGGAAGGCTGCACTTTCTGCATGGCTGGAAGACGCTGTATCGACATCAGTTGAAGCTGAGCTTCGCGCTAACGCTTCAGCAGACACGCCTACTAATGTTTTCACACTCCTTACCGGTCATCAAACCGAAAAGGCTGTCAACGCGGCTATTGATGGCGAATTTTGGAGACTTGCTACTCTAATATCACAAGCTGGAGGAGACTCTGACTTCCAGCAAGACCTCAAGTATCAGATCGATATTTGGCACGAGGAGCGGATTGATGTGCACATTGATGAGAGCGTGCGGAGAGTATATGCGCTCTTGGCTGGATGGGTAAACAAGGTGGTGGTAGGGTCACGAGGCGGTGGGTTGGAGAAGTGTTCCGACGTAGACGTACTGAAAGGTTTGGACTGGAAACGCGCGTTTGGCCTTCATCTCTGGTACTCAGAGCCTGTAAACGCGCCCATAGCGCAAGTCTACCAGGCGTTCTACCAACTTGTCACAGAGAATCAAATACCACGACCACCTCCATTCTATTCTGAGATGAAAACGCCTCTTTCGACGTCGCCATGGAACCTTCCCTCGCTATCGCCCGCAACTGATGGTCTCTTCTCCTTAATTCGACTCCATGCCGAGCCTGCTTGCTCCCTCTCTCAGATCCTTACCCCTCTCTCGTTTGGCACATCGCCCGTGGACTATAGCCTCTCGTGGCACCTGTACATCATCCTTTCACGATGTATGCGAGTACGTGACTTTGCTGACCGCGGAGATCCGGTTGGCCGCACACGCCGTATGGATGACGAAATTTCAGACAGTGATGAGGATGATGGAGTCAAGCAAGAGGGACACAGCCCCGCTGCTGATCTGTTAGCCAGCAGTTATGCTTCCCAATTGGAAAACCAGGGTCTGATTCAAGAGGCACTGTTCGTGCTGCTACATATCGAAGGATCTATTGGGTAAGAGAGATAACCACAGTATTCCTATCTAATTGGCTAATATATGTCTTTTCCCTCTCGACAGACGAAAGAAGGCGATTAAGGATCTTCTGGCGCGATCTGCAGGCAAATTAGATGAGTGGATGTCGAGAGGTATTGAGGGAAGTCTGAAGATACCCAGAGCGTGGATATTAGAAGCAAAGGTGTGTCTGTTCTTCGCTTTGAGACTCTACTTGCACTACAATGGATGTTGTCCAGGCCAACTATGCACTTGACAATGGAGACGTTTTCGACGCGTACGAGCTTTTTCTGCAGGCGGAGCTCTATGACACTGCGCATGATCTAGCTATTGTCGAGCTCGCACCAGACACGATACTTCGCCGAGACTTTGAATTGCTCCGAAATCTGTTCACCGTATTTGTCAATCATCCTGTCATTGGCTGGCATGTTCGCGGAAAGGCACGTTCAACTCCCTTTGATATTAAGGTCCTCATTGTCTGATCTGTACCTCTTTTTTCGCCCCCTTTTCAATAGATTTTCTTAGACTATGTCAAAGTCATGACGCATTCGCCCGGTCATGTGGAGGATGCAGATGCCGTTCCAGAGTCGGTACAGAATAGCCAGTTCGAAGACTTGATTAAGAATGTTCCGAGGCTCATTGAGCTCGTGCCCGATCTTTTCAGAGAGGGATCGGACCCGCGCCACGGGGTCGCTTTGACTGAGATGATTGCTGGGATGGTGAGGCAGGTGAAAAAGTATGCCCCGTCTGTTTTGGTGAGTGATATTCTCTCGTCGTCTGGTCGCTGTGATTGAATCGGGTCGCAGGCGCAAGTTAATCCTACGTCTATGGATGAATCGACGCGGCTGCAGAAGATACAATCGATGGGATATACGAGGTTTCTTAGTCAGATCAATTGATTGATTTCCTCTCGTTCTTCTCGGTGTTTTTTTTTATAGGCATATCTCAATTTACTCAGGACATCTCACTTGTGCGATTGTACCCCCCAAAATGTCGAAAATGTCAATGGTAGCTCCCGAGAGGGCCTAGCCTCCAAAATGTGAAACAATCTATGTCTGAGAAGTGACAGGGTCGATACTCGCATTTGCACTCTTCGGAGCCTGCTATTCATGCATACATGGTATCGGATGCAACAGCGGGTCGTCTCATACAAACAAAGCTGTTATGAATCTTTATCCTAGGAAATCTTGAGGCACAATACATACAGAGCACCGACTGATGCGGTAACCTGGAGTGTTTGGGGGAAAGGAATTCATTTCATTAAATCACTTTCAATTTTCGCGGACCTCTTTGTTTCAGAGCGTACAGTAAGAGTCTATGGCTGATGGGTGTGCAGGAAGGAGGTGCAATAAGAAGTGGCCAACAACACTTCAGGAAATTGTGTATGTTTCTTGAGAAACCTCAATTAGAAACATGTTATGTCATCTCTAACATCTTTTCTCAAGTAAGAATCATTTAATAAAATAAGAAACAGTCAATTAAGATGATTTGTTTTTATCTTGGGAAAATAAGATACTTTTTCTTTGAATTTTCCCAAGAAACATATTAGATACAAATCATGTTTCTCACCTTGAATTCAAGAAGAACATCTCATATATATCTATGTGTTTCTTTCAAAACTATTATTATATTTTTTTTTGAATGTATCTTATTTTCTTTTTCTTTTTTTCTCAGAATTTTTTTTTGTGTTTCTTAGAATTTTGAGAAAAAGTTTTTGTATTCCTTGGAAAAAGGAAATACAAAACAAAAGAACTATGACAATATTTTTGCAAGAAACACATAAAGATATATGAAATGTTCTTTGTGAATCAAAGGTGAGAAACATGATTTGAATTTATAATATGTTTATTGAGAAAAGTTCAAAGAAAAAGTATTTTATTTTCCCAAGATACACTATAAAAGAACAAATCATTTTATTTAACTGTTTCTTAGTTTATTAAATAATTTTCACTTGAGAAAAACATGTTAGAAATGACATAACATGTTTCTAATTGATGTTTCTCAATGTAATGTACACAATTTCCTGAAGTGCAAGCTTAGATACAAAGTTCTTTGTTACTATATTGACATCACAACCATAATATATACACACACCTTGACATCAGGGTTCACAATCTTCAGTCCATTGCAAAAGATTAATAGGTGCCTGTCTTGTTTTCAAAATGTAACAATGTTTCTTAGGATTTGTGGGTGGCAAGGCTTCCTCCTCATCAACATTAAGTCATTTATATCATCAGTGTTCTTCATGGCTTACAATCTGGCCTGCCATCTCTCCTACACAGCAATTTGTTTATCAAATTGATTTTCATTGGTCCTTGCATGAATGCCTTGACATGCTTATGTTCCTTTTCACCCTGATCAATTTGATGAATTGGTTTGAAAAGAAAAGTAATTCAATCAATTTATAATCTGAGTAAAATATGAATCTGTTGTACCAAAGCATTGAATTGCATCTACTTATAGTAAGCCTGACCAGTCTCTATTCTGGTAATACTAGTTATGATTCAAGAAAATATCCAATTACCTAATGTAATCAAAAAAAGTAGTTATTATCAACAACAAAATAAGAATGAAAATGGTATGAAATATAGTGGAAGTAATGAGTGCATTGCTATATACTCTATTTGAGACTGACTCATGATCTACAGAAGGATGGTGAGTACAGTTATTGTCTGTCTGATGAATGTCCAATATAATTCAAAGTGTTTGTGTTGCAGCAGGAGCAAAAATTGATGTTATGTGGATGAGGCACTTTAAGAAATTGTGTATGTTTCTTGAGAAACATCAATTAGAAACATGTTATGTCATTTCTAACATGTTTTTCTCAAGTAGAAGAACACTTCATATATCTCTATGTTCCTTCAAAACTATTAATATATTTCTTTTGAATGTATCTTGAGAAAATAAGTTTCTTTTTTTTTTTTTCTCAGAAAAACTTTTTGTGTTTCTTGGAAAAAGGAAATGCAAAAAGATTTTCATAAGAACTCAAAAGAAGTATAATAATATTTTTGAAAGAAACACATAAAGATACATGAAATGTTTTTCTTGGATTAAAGGTAAGAAACATGACTTGTATCTATAATATGTTTCTTGAAAAAAGTTCAAAAAAAAAGTATTTTATTTTCCCAAGATACACTATATAAAAACAAATCATTTTATTTAACTGTTTCTTAATTTATTAAATAATTTTTACTTGAGAAAAATGACATAACATGTTTTTAATTGATGCTTCTCGAGAAACATGCACAATTTCTTGAAGTGGGGAGTGCCTAAAGCCATCTCTGGCCCAAAGATCATAGCTCCATCTCTGTCATTGTTAGTCAGCAGTAATGTGGAAGTATGCCCAGGCCTCACTAGAGGCAGCAAGGTGGTACTTGCCAATGCACTTGTTGAGACTAGGTATTTGGGATGACTGGTGTAACATTGACATGATGTGGATGCTAAGCTCCTTCTGCTTCCAAAAGTACATATAGTTTGAATCCATTTCTACATAGTAATAGAGGCTTGCACTCCTTGTCCTCATATGTGGGTGATTGCCACCTGTTTATCTTGCTAATAGCAGTAGATTTTCATACCACTCCAACCAGTGCATGTGCTCATCATCAATCTTGCAAGTTGTATTCAACAACATTATTGAAATGGTAGAAATGCTCCTTCAGGTAGACAACACTATACATATAAGCATGGTGTATCTAGCAGTCCCATCATTGAAGAAAGGTTGGTTGATGACTGTTGTCCAACTCTCTTCAATGATAGACAACTTGTGATGTGTCAAGTTGTATGCCTTACTACTTCAGCATATATGCCCAGACAAGCCAGCACAAAAGATGAATGGCCCCCTGTCCTGCAAGGTTCAAGATACAAATTAGAGCATACTCCAACAGGGTATGCCTGTGAATGTGATAAGTGAAATCCATGGCAAGGCTGTGAATAGCATGTGTCATGCACAGACATCCATATTACAGGACATGCTAAGACAAGGTCCTCCCAACATCCTCAGTTACAAAATCCAGAACTTCTAATAGCACTGCCACTCCTTTGACTAGATTGTATCTTTAGGAGGGGGAATACCCTCCTGCAGCATTAGCAGATGGCCATAACTAAGAGGTGGAGGGATGTCAGGGTCATCAACCAACATTGCCATAGTATGATCTCTGAGGTCAGGCATCATATTGTGATTGACATGCTAGCACTCCTTCAATAGGTAGAAGGCATCTACCTGCATTTACCTTTTGTTGTAAGTGTTAAGGACAAAAACCCTTAACTAGCAGAGCTCTCTGAGATTTATAGAAAATTCCTAGAATACAATCTTGCTCAGAAAGTATGTGCCCCCTGAATATGTGGTAGTCTGCTCATGCAATGCAGTACATTGTGTACCACACCTTGATTGCATACCATGGAGTAATAAAAGTAGGAGTCCAATCCTTCACCAAAGAACAAGTTAAGTTGTTCTATGATTCTATTGGGACACTTTTGTATCTGGTGATGGACTCCAGTCTCTGTTGCTCTATCTGCTCAGCATAGGCTGTATCTGCCTTCTTCTTCTTCTGCCACTTCACATTCCTATTCAAGTGCTGCTTGTGGCCAGCCTTGGATTTGCCTTCTTCTGGCATTCCTTGTCACTGGTAACTCTATCAAAGGCCCTGTCCTCCAAATATCCTTCCATCACAGGCAGGTGTCCTTCTGCCTCTTCAGGGTCAATAAGCTGAGATTTCTAAAAAAAAACAGTTTGAATTCAGGGTATTTGCAGTGGTAGCAATCATCAAGTGGAGCTGTCCAGGCCCTGATCCCTTGAATACCTACTGCAAATCCAATAATCCTCCAAGATCAGCATTCTTAGTTACTTTGAAAATAGATGCTTCCAATCCTTGTATCTATCCTTCTCTAGACACTTGTTATCAAAATGTCAGCAGAAATCCCAACAACTGACTTGGAGCAAAACATTCAATCTCTATCACTTGCAATAGAGCTCAGTAGACCATATAACTGTTTTATTTTGCACAAACAAATCCATGAAAGCTCTGATGCTTTCATTATTGTTGACATCAGAATCAAGTGCACCATACTTGTCATCTGGCAAATTACTATGTACAGGTAATTGAAGCCTTTGTATTCTGAGAAGAGACCAATAAAGTTCATTCCAATGGAGTCTAGTTTCCTATTATGATGTGTGCCTTATCCACTATTTGAGTGATAAGAGTTCTATGCCTTGGTAGACATAGCATATTCTCTCTGCTAGCATTAGCAGTCTAAATCATTCCATCCTTGATGTCAAATCAAAGGTGGTGCATAGGATGATCAAGCACCTCCACAAACAGTTTGTCTCTAAATATATAGTTTGTCAAAACTCATCATTCTCCATTTCTTTTGGAGGAGGCAGGCTTGCAGCCATGTCAAAACCTCTTCAATAATTATATCATTATTATTGAGGAATGCATTGTTGCTCTCAGCTTTCCTACTCCTCCTGGCTGAGCATCCCTAAGTTTCTCAGCCTCTGACTTGTGCAATTTGCACCTTTCTTGAATATATTTACTATGATGTATCTCCTGTGCATGCACAACTCTTGATTCAAGGACATTGTCCTTAACTTCATTATATTGCTAGTAAGGCAGGTCAATACAGATGATGCATTGACATACTCATAAGTCTTATGGACTTCATTGTGTGCATTGTTCTTGAAACACTACAATAAGCAGTCTGCCACTTTATTCAATTCTCCTTTAACATTGGAAATATCAAATTGATCTTGACTCATATAGCCAGTCCACTGCCATTGCCATGATGACAATGTTGCTTGAGTTTTGTGATCAGTGATTATATACTGTAAATCCTGATTATACAGTGGCTCACAAGACTGTCTTAATGTTTCATACTTTTTGAAAGATGACATTGGTATGGAAGATTGGAGACACCTAAAATTCTGGTTAAAATGTGTAAAATACTATGGCATTGTAGCTACAGATTTCACCTAAGCATATGTAATTTGAATCAAAACTGATAGAGTAATACCTATTTTAAAAAATTTGCTCATCAGGACAGTTTTTTGAGCATCTCTTACTTTGCAGATTTATTCCTATTTTAGTCAGAAATAAAAAGTAAGTTGCATGTGGGGATATAAACAGAGTCATGTGACCATGCTTGGATGTATTTGGAAGTGGTTCAAGTTGGTTAAACCACATTTTGACCTTCAACTACCATCATGAACACTACTTCTCCTATACAATACTCTATTGTTGCTTCTCTTCTTGCTGAAGGGTATTCTCTACATCAGATTGAGGCTAAAACTGGTCTAGGGAAGTCTAATATTGGGAGGATTGGTAGATTTCCAGGTCACATGTAAAGATGGTCTGTGCACCTAAAAGAACAGGATAGAAATAGGTTAGAATCAATAGGAGAAATAGGTGAATAAAGGCTCAGTAGTTTCCAGGGAGTGAATCACTTAGGCCAGATTCATTAAGATCCTCTGTTTCCAGACTCATAGTCAGGGAATGTTTATTACATCAATACAACTTCAGTTCATTTGAATGGTTTTGTGTGATTTAGTTGCCAAGCCCTGGAACTACAGTATTTTGCTTTAGCAAGTACTACAGTGGACACCAAATGAATGGAGATCCGTTCTGAGTAATCACCATGAATAGTCTTGTATATGTTGTTATATTGAGTAGAAAAGTAATGATGTAATTCACCAGCCCAACAAATCACTGGAACATAATTGTAGTTCTGAGGTACTCTCCAGCCTTGGATGCAGTCCAATTTACTTTTATCCAGGTAGTTCCTGCTCATCAATTACATGGCCAAGGCAATCCATGTGCTTGTCATATAACTTGCATTTTTTCCACTTGAGATACAGAAACTTCTCCCTCAAGTGCTCAAAAAGCACATGAAGATGAGCTTTGTGTTCTTTGATGGAATCTGAAGAGATAAATACATTGTCCAAATAAATATGAGCAAATTTCCCAATTATGGTGCAGAATATTAACATTATGAGCTGCTGGAATGTTGCAGGTGCATTACAGTCTTCAATTTGCATTGTATTACTGATATACATACCAGTAATGAATTAAAAGATAATTTTCAGAATATCATCAAGCTGTATGCATCTAACAGATCTATTTTTGATCTGAATTTTGCATACACTACATCTTCCCTAATACCTTCTTGATCAGGAAGTGAAGTCACATCTTTAATACTATTATCATTACAATGCATCCAATGCAGTCCAAAGAATTTCATCCTTCTTTAAAATACACAACAGTGGTACAGCTTTGTGCAGCTAGCTGTGCTTCCTACCAACTTTGCATTCAGGTAATGGTTGGTTTTATCCCTGAGCTGTTACTGCAAGGCCATAGGGCACCTTGGCAAATGATACTGTATTTGTTTGCTACTGTCAATGAGATTGATTTCATGATTGACTTCTCACTAAGGAAGTATTTTCCTCCTTGGTTCCATTTACCATGTCCGAGAACTCCTCCTTTCATTGTTGGCAAAGGATGGGTATATCTTCCATTGTCAAATGCTTGTCTCAGTATTTGCCTCTGACACCTTCTGGTTGAGCCTACATGTTCTGTTTTACACTTTGCTGAGGCTTGTATTGTTCTCTCAGGGCTTTAAGTCACAGTTCACTGTTGTCTAACATCAGCAGTTGTGTTGTTGCTTATTTCAAGGAGTGCCTAGACATTATTGACATGCCATCAAAGCACACTTCAGATGGTTTGGATATTTTGTCTTTGTCACCTGACAGTATATGTACTTCTCCACTTTGGTACTTTAGAAGTGTGACTTTATGTGCTTTCATTTGTTTTGTACCCATAGGACAGTTGAATTCATTCTGCAAATAGTCTGTCAGAGCTGCTAGATGTGCTGCATTATCAAAGTCATACAAATCAGAATATTTGCATTCTGATGATGTCCCAAAAGCCCAGAGGTATTTCAATTCATTGTCACATGTAGAGTATTTATTGTCATGTACATTGACCTCAATGTATTCCTCACCATCAAGAACTACACTTCTGACCATATCATCTTTGCTATCCCCTTGCTGTGAGTGCTGCGACTCAGGCTCATCATCCAATTCTTGCTGGAAGTCAGTGTTGCTCCTCACACTCAGTGGCATTGCTGTACATGCTCTTACAAAGGCCTGCTGTGGCCCCTCTCCACTTTTGTATTCATTTGTGAAGTGTCCCAACTTCCCACTTTTTGTCCTTGTTGGCAATTGGACCAACATTTCTCTGTCCCTGGTCTCAAGACTCAGAAAATGCTTTGCAGACTTGCACAGGAGGCTTATCACCACCTATTCTATCAGCTCATTTTGGCCCAGGGTTAGTATCCACTCAAGGCCTAAGTCCTCAAGCCGCTGACTGTCTTACCACAAATTGTAAATTTGTGTTCTTGGTCACAATATGACTTGCAACCATGACATAAGATGATTGTGGATTTGAAAATGGTTCTCTCAAAATCAACTTGCATTGTTTGTTCTGGATGCTGAGATGGAGTTCTATACATATGAAGGAAATGTAATCCAATGAATGCATGATCTTGGTATCATAAGTTCAAATGAAAGCTGTACTTCAATATCTGTATTTGGACATTTTCCCAATTACTCAGGTACAAGCCAAATGACGGACTTCCGCACCTCCATTGTTATGACAACTCCTTCATTGGTCATGTAGAATTACCAATTATTTTATTCAGAGCAACTTTCAGAGCGGTGACGTTGAAATTTGGCTAAGATTGAAGACCAATAAGCCATGAAGATTTGTCCCCCGCAGATTAGCCAAAGTGCTCACATCGGCAACGAGAGAGGGAAGGGGAGACATGATTGTATCCAAACCAGCTCCTTCGCACTTGACTTCGCGAGAGTGACCTGTTTCCTTGTCATCTCGCCTGCGGAAGTTGAATCCGGGAGAAGTACTTTGCTACGCACAATATCAGTGGTATGGTCAATGCCTATGGGTGAAGACGTACACAGTTGTTCTCGGCACGTATTGCACGGAGACCACAGATTGTTTGTTCCTTGCAGTCGGCATCACAAGAAGAAATGTTGTATCCACGATTTAAGAAAGTGTTGTACTGCTGGAAGGTAGTATCGTTTGATTCGAAAAGCTCAGTGACACGATGCCAGAACGCAGCATTGAGTGGCTCATTAGCCCTAGCGCCAGCGAGAGAACCCCAGGTCGAACGCACACTGTAGTATTGGGTCCACACAGCTGTACATAGGATTGAATCAGGACGGAGAATTGAGAGGTCAAATAAAAGTGCGGACGGGAGGTTTGAAAGGTGGAGGAGGCCATGTTAGCTGTGGAAGTGTTACTTGTACTCAAACACTCCTGGTCACGGATTACTTACAGTAGTAAACATGCGCGTCCATAACCTCGTATGTATCGGGGTCGATAGAAGGCGGGATTGCCCTCTTACAAGTTATCATGAGTATCTAATGTTATTTATAATGTTATTGGAGAGGATTTGTATACCCACGGCGAGGGGTAATGGAAGGGGCGATCCATGCGACGTTGATGGCATTTTCCTCATTACGGTTAGCATAATCCGAGTAGGCAATTTCGAATTGATCCTGTGTGAGAAATCCAATAAGAACAACGCATTGAACTCTCCCGAAATGTGCGGTCGTACCTGATGACTGTGTCCATAGAACTGAGCAGCAATTGTATTTTTGTAGCGTTGAACAACTTGATCAAAGTAATTGGACTGTGAAAAACAAGAAGCTTATTACCGTATGAATAAACCACAGACTCGATGTACAAACCTGATCATCAAGACAATCCCAGCCACCGCGTGGCATGTGCCCAATAATCCATGCACGTTGGCCCGCATCTTCGGCAGCCTGAAGCTGGGATACAAGAAACGCGATGATACCATTAGGATCCGGTCTGGAGGATTCACCCATCACCCCTCAAGCTTGTGTATGAGACGTCCATACTTACTGTTGATGATTATCATCGTAGAGCCAGAAGCTAGATCGATGGGTAAGGTAGACGAAGACACTGTGTTATTGCCTGCTACTACTTACTTGAGTTTGTACCAGTAGCCAGTGTTAATAGAAATGATCCTGGAAATCCAGTAAGATCACGAAGCGAGATACAACAGCGTATGAATGAGTGACTACCTCAATGAAGTACCGGGATGAACAACGGAATAGCTTCCGGAAATGTGGGAGACTTCATCTGCTCCGGTAGCATTGATCCATTTCTGATAGGTATGAATAGGAAGTCATGACACGAAGCTGACCGCAGAAGTATATCAACGTACCGTCCAGCCTGCGGCTTGGGTGTCAAAGACCCGCGTCGTGCGCGCTAATCTCGTCGACGACATCGTCGACGCCATCGTAAATGCAGTCAGCTGCACGGCATGTCATGTCCTATTGGTTCCTCTAGCAGGCGTCGCGGAGCTCGGTGACTCTTCATTCTCAAATACCCTCATTGAGGTTTGCAAGATAGCCCGTGTAAGTCTTATGAGTAGCATTGACGCTAGGTCCATTTTTAATATCATTCCTCATCCAGGTTGAGGACGATGATGTTTGTGAAGGAATTATTGAGGAACAGGGACCTATTGTTGCCCACGTTTTACGTTCGATCAACCCTCTCGGCCAATCCGCGACAAAGTTGTGCAATGCACTCTTGGGTCTTTGTCAGCAGCCGGATGTGAATGACTATACTGTATCCTTCCCCAAGGCTGCCCCTAGCAACACGAAGGTTTGGGTTTCCCAGGGAAGGACACCTTTCCAGGTCTCCCACTTCAGCGATGTTCACATCGATCGTTCATATACAGTGCGTCCGCTGCCACGCTTACTACTACTTGTCATATTGACTCCCTCAATAGCCCGGAGCAGAGGTTGACTGCACAAAGCCTATCTGCTGTAGAGATTATGCGGATAGTCCGGCCACCCCTACGGTCCCTGCTGGACCGATTGGAGCTCACAACTGTGATACTAGCACAAAGTTAATCCAGTCAATGCTTCAGACGTTACCTACAACCAACAAGTTCAACATTTTTACAGGTGATGTCGTTGAAGGTACGTTTGGAAATAGCCAAGTCTATTACGGTTGTTGACATGTTTTTCCGCCAGCGTCCGTGTGGTTGGTCAATCAGTCGTCAGTTACGTACGATCTGAAGACCTTCAACAACGAAATGGCAACCTTTCTCAAAGCACCAATTTATCCTGTTATTGGTTTGTCAATTTGTTTTAATTCGCTACTGTTTATTGATGTCTTCTCAATAACAGGTAATCAGCACGTCCCATCCTGATCGATCAGGACTAATTTGTAATCATGATCTAGTGAAGTGGCCCCAATCAACCTCTTCCCAAGAGACACTTCAGACTCGCCCGATGCGGCCCAGTAGGCGCAGAGCAAAATAGTAAATAAGGGCCACAGCGATAAGAGAAACATGGTGTATTACGGTAGTAGAGGCCATTCAACTGAAAGATCGGGCGACTTTATAGAATCTGTCAGATGCATTCTGGAAGGGAAAAAGTTGATACGGGTCATGTGTTGCTTCTCAGATGCACATGGTACACAATGCATGTAACAGACTTTTTTGTGGAGATATGCCCTAACAAGTGAGCAGGTTGTCAGCATGCAGGAGACCTCTTTGAGCCCCTTCAAGAGAATCATATGTACGTTCGAACGTTCATCTTTGTGCCAAGGTCTAGACGGCTCAGAGTGACCGTTGCTGACCGTTGCTGGTGATTTTATTTCTATAGGAGACTTCCCGGGAAGAGAAGCATCAGAAATCTAGCTCTGAATGGTGCCATAAGTATCATGTGGAATATTGGCCTGGGGTTCAGGTCGTGACACGAACAAGCAGCTACCTCAGGATCGTTGTTATGGTACCTTATGTTGGGGATGATACCAGATAGCAATAGAGGCTGCCAAGTCACTGGGCCACTGGGCACTGGGCGCTGATAGCAAGCTTATAGGGCATCCGTAGTGAGTCGTCGTCATTGATTATCGATATTTGAAGCCGCTTGGGGCGTGGGAATGTACCAAACTGTCAATGAGCCTTTTAATGAGCCTTTTCCCATCCAAGCTTCCTGATCATTTCAGTGAAAATCAACCTTTCCTTTGGTCATTCGTGATGCCGGGCTGTCGTGATACTTCCGTGGATGAAGTTGAGGAGCTTGCAATGTGATTCGGACATATTGTCTATAGTCAATCTGATTGTCCACGTACAAATGACTACTAAGTGAACTCGCCGTTGTATGTTGTCATAAGTATCAGGTATCTCAGGCTCAAGCCCCTTTATTACGAAGGTGATTACTTGCTTGAAGCTTCGCGATGTCCTCTACATTGTGCTGTTGATGAACAATGTGGAGCTCTTAAGTAGAGGAATGCTCTACAGAACTTACGGGATTCAAGTTTGTTCCATCAAGTCCGGAATCGGGGGGCCAAACAACTAGACATGTGGAAAGTCAGGGGAGTCTACCGTTATGTAAAAAGGCTGTACATGAAAATCTCCTCGCGATCGTTACACTCTCCGTCGAATTTTCGGTCGTCTAAGACCCCCGGGCACAAAAGGTTCATGGCCGAATAACATTGCTCAGCACTTTCTGTTTCAGACGCGCCTTGTTTATTTCTGCGCACAATACAAGGTACGTCCTCAGTGAACTGTGATTAATACCTTCTTAGAACTTGATAAAAGTGTGAGAGTGGAGTATGTCCCTGAGTCTGGTAGAAAAGATGGACAGAGAGAGCTGCAAGACGAATTCTTATAGGTGAGTACGTGCAACTCACCAGAAACCAACGAGTAACTTGGTCTCTTTGGGTCCAACCACGTCCGACTGATAGACACTTTCAAAGTTCTGTTCATACCGAGTCCAGTCCTCGCTTCATATGCTTTCTATTCTTGTTGATCAGTATTCCGGTTATCAAGGAGTCGCTTCCTAAGACCGGTCGCCCGACGTCACTAACATTTTACAGACGTGAGGCCTGACGGTGTGAATCATGAGGCTCGACTTCGGAACGAAAGATTCCAAATATTCCAGGAAAATATCGCGTGTTCGACAGACATACAAGCCTGTGGGAGACAACTGCTCAAGTGGATGTTGTCATGACTGTAGAAAATCACTTACGAATCTGGAATCCGGCTTTGTCTTACTCACACGTCGTGGATCCAATTTTCGTAAATTCAACACTGGAAGTAAAAGTTCCGATTCTAGGCTGACATTGAAAGCATATCCATCAATCAGGTCCTGAAGTGGGAAAAGGTCCTACGGCGTCTGGCACTTGATCTGCCTCAACTAGGGGTCTCCTAATGTTTCGCCAAGGTTCAAACGTTCATCTTCGAGCGATCGTATTTGCTAAAGGATATGATCAGTGAGATGGCTACTCGTACCTTTATGTAGCACAAATTCAAAACTAGAAGCTGTCTAGACAAGAGCCGACTTACAAGACATTTTTTTATTTCATCAATCGACCGTCTATGCTGGAGCAAAATGTGATAACGTAGCTGTGGCGTAGGTGTGCACGAGCCGTGTCTCCATCGGCTCATCGGTGTACTTAGTTGTGGCGTGACGGCGCGTGCGAACTTCCGAGTCAGCACGGCAAGAGCCGCTTTCGTTTTTTTTTTTAAATCCTCCATGCAATCCTATGGGATCCCGGATATGTATCGTTGCAAAACGAGACTTTAATTCGCGGATTGACTTGCGATGTGGGTACAGTTTTCGGCTGAAAGGCTTACCATCAGAAACGATAATCATCCACGAGGCAGACACGTCGATCACAGCTCGTGAACCACTTTCTGTGACATCTGTCGCCTCATGCCTGCGCAATTCGTATTCGAGTTTGATCAATTTCAAGTTATCAGAGCACACACTCTGTACCTCTGTGCCTCTGTAATTCATTTCTTTACGGCCAATGTGTTCAGGTAAATTGAAACGTGGAGAGCGCGTTGCCGCTGACTACCGAAAGCAATGAGCAATCACCCAATGCTCCAAGCCTCGATGTAAACACATGGCCGAGCGCATACCCTTGAACATGCCTTGACTCCTATCCTTCATATCTCTGGTTTGTCTCCGACTACCACAGACAAGACTTATACCCTCCAACCTGCTTTCTCGCATCTAGATTCTCATTGAGTTAGCAATGAACTCGCCTTCACCATCTAAGCCTAAATGGTCCCCTGGTGGTGCTATTCGGCGTACGTCTACCATTCTCAGCATGGGACGTTCCAAGACACCCTCACGCTCGTCGTCCATTAACGAGTCTGATCCATCCCCTTCGAAGGGCGTAGCAACGACGTCCGCTGCCTCCACTCCCAAGTTAGTCTCTCCAAAGTCCACGCTCGTTACGGGATCTCCTTCTAAGGAGCCCACTGCCACTCCTTCAAAATCGACACTAGCTCGGATGGGCACGGCCTTGCGACGCCCTTCTTCTCTCATTCCCAGGCGACGAACCACTTCCACCACATCCTCATTCCGAGATGAGGCCCTGCCCTCAAAGACTACATCAGCGAGACGTCCTTCGACCGAGTCACAGTCAGTTGCTAAATTGACTCCTGCTGCGGAGCCTGCGGCCGAAACTCAGGTATCCGAGGCTGCGGTTCCTGAACCTCGGCCGTCTCTATCAGAGTCCACACACGTTCCGCCAGCTGTGATCGAGTCCACAGAGGCACAGTCTACGGACAAAGCAGAGGAAATTCTTCCGCAGGCGCTTGTCGAACGGCCACTCTTGTCGACCTCACATGAACACCCTGTACCCACGATCAAAGAGGCTCGTGACGAACCCCTTACATCATCTACAACAGAGTTGACACTCATCGCAATAGCAGCGGAGCAAATCAGTGCCGAACGAGAGGCTGAGAAGTCGTCTATTGTCCATATCTTTTTGAAGGATCCAGCATCAGAACAGATCAGGCCCCAACCAGAGGTCGAAAAGTCGTCTCTCGCACCCACCTCCAGATTCGAACTAGTGTCACAACAAACTAGTTCACAACTAGAAACCGACAAGTTATCTCTTGCACGCATCTCCACAGCTGAATTAGCATCAAAACAACTCAGCGCACAACCGGAGGCTGAAAAGCTTGTACCCGTATCCACAGCGGAGTCAACTTCAAAACAGATCAGCACGCACCTAGAAGTTGAAAACTCGTCTCTTGCACTCGTATCCGTTGTAGAGCCAGCATTAGAACAACCCAGCGCACATCTAGAAGTCGAAGAGTCGCATACTGTGCCTCACTCTACAGCGGAGCCGGTCCCAACACCTTCTGTAACAGACACTGTTACCCTTTCGCAGGAGGCTGAGAAACAACCTGCTCTATTCACCGCCACGACACAAGCAGCCCCTGCATCACCTATACCTACTGATTCTGCACGCGACGGCGTCGAGGAAGCACTTCCTTCATCTGGTCCCGCTCCGATACTCGAAGAGCCACCTGCCGTTGTTTCGCCCTCTCCCATAGTTGAGACTGTTGTAGCACCATCCACTCTCGGGCATATCGTCGCCGAACCTCTTCGCGAAGTTTCCTCTCTCAATTCTTCCTTCGAGGACCTAGCATTGTCGTCCCCACACACAGAAGATGAGATCGTCGTCGTTCAGAAAGATGCTGCAGTGGCTCACCCGAGTGTCCTTCTGATGCCCGTAGACGTTGCATTTGTGCCTCCCGAGACCAAAGAGAAAGAAAATGCACCTCCTGTCGTTTTCGTGTCCGCTGCCGAGGGGCCAACGTCCGTCAAAGGTCCTGAGCCCGTCCCCGAAGTTACGAAGGAGAGCGATCACCCTGTCGTGGCAAAGGCTCCTCCTGCTCCTGGCGTTTCCGGTACCCAGCAACCAGAGCCTGTGCAACGAAACTGGCCGCTCGAGATTCCGACCACTTCCGTGGAGTCTGCAGCTCCATCGCCGGTTGCCACACATCCCCTTCTACCTTTTGAGGTACAGGAGACCTCTGCTCGTCAAAACAATGTACAACTGGGGTATGCCAGAGATCATCACACTAAGACGCCTCAAGAATATAGGTCCATGCTGAGAAAGCTTCTTGATGGTCTTGTCGACCTACTCAGGCATTGGAGGCGTTGCCTCTGGTAGTGTTCGTTTCCGTTGTTCTTCGTTTTTTTTTTTTTTTTCCTTTTTTTCTTCGTTCTTGTACTTCTAGTTTAATTCTGGTGAGCAAGCCTTACGATTCCTATTTACACACGATGCCAGGACATCACCTTCTGATCTTATATCATATGCATTTGTCTACGAGGGCGATGTTCACATAGCCTTCAATATAGTGACGATTTGTTTATTTATCCTAGCTCTTCAGGCAAGTGACCCACTATTAAACGTACAGAAAATGGAGCTACTTTGAAGGGTAGAACCCACATTCTTCCATCAAGTATATATCATCCGACGAAGACGATAGAAAAATGTTCAGTTTCTACACCCCTGCCATCTTCTTAAGCATAGTAAACTCATCTCTCCCAGTCGCTTTGCACAGGGCGTAGAACCTGGAGTGAGGATCTTGTAAAAGCACCGATGGGCTGTTGGAACGATGAATACAACGCTTTACATATAACCCTTTGAATCTCACCGATCAAACTCGACTATGTTGCCCTGTTCTAACAGCATGACCTGCATTTATTTTTCAGATATCTTATAGCATTCAAACCATTGAATGAACCCTACCCTGTCATAGTCAATAACGGTGCGTAAGCGATGCGCAATAGTAAGGATTGTGCTTTCGGCGAATTCTCTGTATATCGATTTAGTCTCGAAAGAATAAGTTTCCGCGAAGGGTTGCTGCTACTTACTGACGGATGGTTTTGCCAATCAGTTCGTCGGTCGCATAGTCAACGCTAATGAGGTATGTAACAAAAATCATTCAGAAGTTTTCCATCATACCCACCTTGCAGTTGCCTGTAACCTGATTAGATGGTCCTATCACCTGAAGAGAGAAATGGAGCTCACCTCATCCATCACTAGAACTTTGGAACGCTTCAAGATAGCTCTTGCCATACAAAGCAGCTGTTTTTCTCTGTAGGCTGTTCAGTTGAGCTGTGTATCTTGACAAGTCTAGGCTCACCCAGTCGAGAAGTTCTCTCCACCTTCCGATACAGTAGAATCTAAGTTTCGGAAAACATTTTCATTTACAGCATGCACCTCCTCTTCAGATAAGTTATCTGAAGGAATGAGATGGACTCGACGCAGGGCTTCAAACTGTCAAAGTATTATCACAATGATCAGAAAATACGACTTCAAGGTCTCACAATTTCCGCATCTTCATATTCATCAAACACATCAAGAGTAGACCGAAGGCTTCCGCTGAGAATTGTCGGATCCTCTGCGTGATTTGAGAATGATAGCATGAAGCAGTAAGACGAGATGCTTACGGGGTATGATCGTTAACTTGCTACGAAGGTCACTAAGACCAATTTTGGCAATGTCCAATCCATCAACCAGAATGCGACCTTGCGTAGCTTCGACGAAGCGGAAGAAAGATAAAGCGAGAGTACTCTTTCCCGAACCTGTTCGTCCCAGAATGCCGACCTATGCCAAAACATCAATATGGATGGACAAGAATGACATGTGTAACAAACCTTCTCTCCCGGATGGACACTAAAATTGAGCTTGTGGAGTACATCTGGTAGCTCAGGCTAGAACAAATATGAGATTGGAGATTAATAGAGCCAGAAGAACAAACCGCGTAGCGAATAACAAGATCCTGGCATTCGATCGCTCCCTCGGAAGGCCATGACACATGTGGTCGAGGTTCAATGAACTCAGGCGGCTCCTGCTGGAGTTCGGAATACTCTTTAATCCGTTCAACTGCAACCTAAACAGCCCACCATAAGTTGGAAGATCAATCAGCCAAGATCCACAGCTGACTCACCATGGACTGTTCTAGACCAACAAATCTTCGAACCATGAACAGCAGATCATTCGTGATAGTTGATGCGAATGTAAGTGCAAAACCAGCAAGGGATGCACTAATACTAGGTGATATCAAGGAAACCAATCCTGTGACGCCAATGACGCCACATGAAAGTAGGTTGAATCGCATGGACAACCATCGATTGACTAGAAGATATGAGAAGACATGAGATCACAATCTCCATATTTAAAAACTTTTTACCTCCCCACATCCAATAATAGGGATTTGCATTCTGCGAGAATTGAGTGGGCTCGATAAGACTGAGGATGTTACTACGGAGCTTACGGTATCCACACAGCAGAGCATGTCCCGCAAAAACTTAGAAGAGGCCCCAAAGGCGCGCAAAATCGCGACGCCTGAAATTGTCTCCCCGTAGATCGAGTATAGTGGAGAGCGAGTCACAGAGTCTTCAGACAGCGTCAAACTCGTACCCCTGACGAAAGAACATGCATGAATGACTTGCCTAGGCGCCTCATATCTCGGGAGGTTTGACCATATATCTGGATTGTTCAAAATCAGAAAGCCGTTCCCAATTCTAACACAAAGAGGCTATCACTTTTGCAGCTGTAGAAAAAGGATGATCAGACCCAAATGAACAGGAAAACTTCCTTGAATCGATTACCATTGTAGTAGATGACCCCCAGGAGACACATAGCAATGACGAATGGTGGTCCGCCAACGACGCTGACGGTGACGACGGTTGTTGCGGCCGACAGGCCATACATGACACTACGACCGAAATTGTCAGACAAGCTACTGTCAATACCTGCCAAAGCATCAAGGGACATTTAGGCAACGTCGATAGGAAGTTAACTGACCCTCGAAATCTTTACCGAATCTGTTAAGGAGGCGACCGCGGGACACCGTGTCATGGAAGCGGATATTCGCAAACAAAACAGTTTCCAGGAGCCTCTTGTAAAGGACTTTTGAGGCACGAATTGACCCATTATAGAGTACAAAGTATCGCAAGGTACCAATAATAAGCCCAGCGGTGGTAATAGCAGCGTAGATTGCGATGTAAAAGACGGGATCGTTATTATCATCACCGGCACTTGACCAGTGCCTAATGCAAATCGTCAAGATGGGAAGTAGGAGATGAGAAGTGGCTTGGAAGACCTCACCTAAGCCAACCGTTTTCAACTACTGGGCTGACAGAGCCAATAATTAGGATGCCAGCAAAAATCATCCAGTACCAAACGTTTCCACAGGCCTGGATATAAGTTTTCCAGACGTCCCGCCCAATACGGCCAACCGCTCGTTTTTCTTCCTCGATCAATTTCCTCGGTTTCTTCTTCTCGGTCTTGACCTCCGAAACGGGGACGATAGTCGAACTGGACTCTGAGTTAGCTTCTGTTTTGATTAAGTCTTCTTCCAAAACATCCTCTTCCTTGCTATCCATTGTTCCTTCATCCATCGCCTGGACAAGAGTACGGACAACACCAGAACTTTGGAAACCTTCGCGGTTGCCCTCGAAAGTGACTCTGCCATTGTCGAGAGCTACGATATAGCTTGCGCCTTGGGCACACAGTTGAACGTGATGGGAGACCAAAATGATAGTCCTTCCTTGCATGAGTTCACCCTTCAGACATTGATGGTATAGATGATGGGCAGTGTGCGCATCCACTGTATCGGGGTTAATGCTTAGCGTTGAATCATCATAGTAGTTCTAATATAAAGATGTACGGACCAGCTGAAAGAACGTCGTCCAACAGTAGGATTGATGCACGCGAATAAACGGCACGTGCCAAAGAGACTAGCAAAGGGGTCAAAATGCGTACACCTAGACCAAACGACTAAATGCTCACCTCGAGCTTTTTGACCACCAGATAGATTCACCTAGAAAGACTTTCAAGTTTTCCGTCAACAAGAGCTGCTCGGACAGCTTACACCACGTTCGCCAATTTCGGCCTCGTCTCCATCTTCCAAAATCTCAAGATCACTGATTAGAGCACAGACCTATGCGAAAGAAAGGTGAACTTCATTAAAAATCGAAGGGCAACCTGCGCACCTCTAACGTCTTCTGGTATCGCTCCTCATCATAAGGAAGGTTGAACAGAATATTGTCTGAATGACGATTACAATGGAAGTTCGACGACACAACGTTCACAAACCTTTGATAGACGCGTTACGAAGCCATGCAGCCTATTCCGACATGAGCTAAGTTCACAAATTACGAAGATCAAGGGCGGACCTGTGGAACATATGCACAAACTCCCCGAACAACCCACTCTTCCTTCGGAACATGTACATTCGCGAATGATACCAACGAATCAGGGGGTGACCTTGGGCAAAGCGCCTGGCCGGCAAGAACATCCGCTTCTCCCAACAAAGCTAGATATTACAATCAGCACCTCAGCGAAACATCCGCCGGTAACGAAACCATTTACAAAGCAACAAAAGGGTCTTCCCTGACCCAAGTTTTCCACACACAAGCGACAAATCATTGACTGGAAAATTGAGATTCAGGTCAAGCAACATAAACTTTTGTTTCGGTGTGGCAGCTGCGGAAGGTAGAGTACTATTTGTTGCGGATCTGAGAGAACGGTCTTGAGGCCAAGTGATCGTACAAGATTGGAATGCAATCGTTTGAGATTGTTGAGCAAGTGGTGGGACTGGGGAGACTTCAGCACCATTCATGTATTTCTCGATACGGCGGAGAGAGACTAGACTCTTTGAAGCAACGCAAGTCAGTTGAGACGTTGGATTGAAAACGGAAAAATTCACCTGCAGCAAGTTGATGAAGGTCTCGGGAAGGGCGTTGAGAGCGAACTTCATCTCATTGAACACTAGAATAAAGATGAGCAGGAAGTTGGTTGGTCAAACCAGACGAAAAGATCTATACCAATAATCTGTGAAACGACCTCTCAGACACGACAATTATGCATGTATGTGTAGAAATGACATACGGATGTAAACGCGATGGAAGGAGTCAATCTCTGCCCCCTAACGACTGCAAAATGCCAAAACGAGACTAGTGTGACTAAAATCGGAGAACCGTTCCTGTGACACACATCAAGATATGAAAACCCGAATGAAGACATCTAGCACATGCCAGATAGCATTCCACAGCGTCTCAATAGAATAGTTAAGCTTCTGATATTTCAACTCTTTCTCGCGAATTCTCATAACTCGAGCCTCGAAATTGCGTTCCCAGGCCATGAACTACATAGGTTAAGTGCTCATCGTCAGACCACATTCAGAGACCATTTAGAGTAACGACTCGCCTTGAGCATACGAATTCCCCCAAGGATCTACACACCAAATTCAGCCAAAGAGCTGAAGCTAAACTGAATGTTGCATACCTCATTCATCAATGAAACGCGTTCATCACGCGCCTTCATGAGGTTCTCCTGCGCGCCGACGACGACTTTCCCCGCCAGATGGTTGAGGGGTAGGAACAGGCACGTCACTCCGAGTCCGAAGAAACAGGATACACCTAGTACGCAGTCGATTCGTCAGCGCCCGTGAACACGTCAAGGAAGGGACAGAAAGAAGTGGTGGAGCATACCGAGAAGCTTGTACAGGAAGAGCGATCCAATCATTATCTCGATTGGCGAATCTGCACGGATACAATTTAAGCCTATATACATACTTGGGAGTGAAATCGAAGGTGAGGCGCACCGACAAGCGTAAAAAGATGCCACGCAAACTCGCTAACTCTATCGACGTCGGTGGTCATAAGCGTCATCACCTGTGCTTTGCTAGAAAAATCATCATCCTCAATCTTGTTCTCGGCGGATTCGCCGTTCGCCTTGGCCGCGCTCGTCTTGGTGGTAGGTGCGGATGCGGATGACGCGACGTCCTTGCGTACAAGCGTCTTCGAAAACAGGATGGAGTTGAGCTGAATTTTGAGTTGGACCTGTATTGTAGTGGTGGACAAGGACCATAATTGGCCGGTGACTGATGTGAAAAGTCGATTGACAATGGTTATTGGATTCGAAAGAAATGGTCTCACCAATATATGTGATAGCGTTTGAGGCAAACAGCCCAATGACATAAACCCATCCCCAACCCATATCCTTCCTAGCCGTATCAACTTCCAAATGCTTCACAAGCCTTTCCAAAAACAATGCAGGGGTATAAAACAACACAGCCGCGATTGCAGCAAGGAATATCACAAGCGAAATGACCTTGATATTGAGACGTAGAAGGCGCCAGCCCATGCTCCATCCGCTTCCAGGTTGAGGCTTCCATTTTCCTATACGTAGACGGATATCACGCATACCACGCTTCATTTTGGAGTAGTTGAAGGTGGCACGCATGTCCCCTGGGACAATGGGGAGGTCACCCGTCTCGAGGCTTGTAGCAATGTTCCCGAGACATACGACTTTGGTTGTGTAGGAAAAGAGGAGAATTCCATATATCGATGCACCTGAACTACAAGGTAAGAAGAAGCGATGTTAAATGAATTACGCAAGATCATTTACCAACGATACCGGAAACATTCTCCTCTTCGTGGTTGGTCGCGGCGTGTATCGTCTTTTCAGAGTATATTTTGTCTGCTGGATAATGGAGGCGCGGTCCCCTTCGCGTCGTGAAGTACAAGATACAGGTGATGGCATACAATGCGAGAGTCGCGTACCACGGACCAGGGAGAGATGTTGCTGTCCTGGATGATGCCTTGACAGGGGGTGCGCCCGGTAGAATTGTCGTCGAACCCAGTAAGAGGGTGGCCACGGTGGTGAGTGCAGTCAAATGGTATATATACACAGAATGACGCCCAGAAGTCGATTCATTCACCGAAAAGGCTGCAATGGTGACAAGATATAATGAGAAAACTGTACGAATACCACTGATCACAATTTCAGTGCTTCCGTCGTTGACCAGAGACCAACCAAGCGAAATGGTATTGAGTGCGAGGATCACAGTGAGCAGAAGCGTAAGAAGTGCTTTCCGCCATCTCATCTATAAGCATGTTAATAGAGTTAAAGAGACACAGCGTAGTGAACAGACCTTGGCCCAAAACACGTCCCCGTCGATAGGGAACCCATCAACAATATCTTCAGGAGTTGTCACATCGAACGGATCGTGCTCAGGAGTCTCATCTACGAGTGCCTCTGTACCTGCATGGATTGGAAGCTGAATTTTGCCCTCCCGGGGCCTGTTGAGATAGAAAAGACCTCCGCTACCGAGACCAGCAGCTGCAAGCGCAATGCACACCTCAAACTGAAACGGAGGCATAATGGTTGAGCCGCAAGTCTATGGGCTTGAGCCCGCCTCAAATTTTCGCCCAGATCGCGCGCGTGAGTCAGCCTTGTTACCGACAAAGGGTCCGAAATATAAAGCAAGAACTTACTATAATCTTGAGAAATTTTGCTTACAAAGTTGCGAGCATCCGTGGCCGCCGCTGCAGATGTAGTCATACAATTACCTTGAGTACTCAGAGTATACGCTCCGGCCAACCGCAGCGAACCTCTATCACAGAAACCATGCACAAGACAAGGTGTCTACAGTACCTGTAAACAATTGAGGGATATTTGGCCACTCTGTCCCTTTTTTGATACGGCTCCGGATACGTACACGGTCCACAAGGCCTGAGAATATACTTTTTCCAGAAGTCTTCCATTTCGACAAATACTTACTCTCAAAGCGGAGAACGTATGGAGAAGGGGATCCGGCTGCTTATCGCCTGAATTATGTACTTTAGTCTTAAATAGCTCCATGCCCCCTGTCAAAGACCTTCAATTACCATTACTTATGTACTCTCTCCATTCCATGTTCATTAGGGACTATTCAGGTGGAGCTTTTTTGTATTACAGTGTCTGTCCTTCTAGGTCAACATATAGCTTACCCGATCTCCGAGCTCTCCGACGAGTTGAAGTTTGGGTAAACGCTGTCTCGATGCGAAAGAGAAGGCTAATCGTGCTCCTTTGTCATTTAAACGTTCAAAGCTAACTCTTCCCGTTCGTACGTCTTTTCAAAAATCATGAATTTTTCCACCGCTTTTGATTTAGTATACCTACAAAGCAACATCCCCTGTGAGAATAGGTTTAGATATAAAACTTGGGTCCGAGTCTATTCAATCACTATTCCTTTTAAACACAAACCACAATCCATATACAGGCAATAAAATTACACCACCAAGATCGTCTTCAGGATAAAACTAGGGATTCCACATCTTGTTGCTAACTAATTTGAAGAGTTCAGCATCACTCATAGAACGTAAATCGGTTGAACGGTCGACACCCTAATCCAGTATTAGCGGGACCGTTGTTTGCAAAACGTAAGACGGGGAAACTTACCTCTTTCTGAGCAGCACGGATGACCTGTGTCGCGATATGAGCGCTAATTTCGCGAACTAGACGGAAGTCAACGTGAGCTCCGGATTCATCTGAGATCACAAGGAGAAACGGCGTACTGCGCTCAATCCGGGGGTACAGAAGGCCCGCCGAGTGCTCCTCTTCAGTCAGAGAGCCGGCGAGTCCGAGAGAGGAGGCCTCGACCATACTGTCGGTAACGGAGGTGGAACGTGAAAGGATGACACCCAGGCCCAGACCTGAAGAATGAAGATCAATGTCCACCTTAGGGGAAGGGTCACAGGCGGGCTACACACCGGGGAAGATGTACATATTGTTGCCCTGTCCCGGATACAAAGTCTGATCTCCGTATTCAACTGCAGGAAAAGGCGAGCCGGAAGCGAAGAGAACTTGGCCGTTGGTGGAGTTGACTGCATCTTGGAAGGAACATTCGGACAGGCGAACGGGATTAGAAAGGGGAAAAATGATAGGGCGCGGATTCAGCATCGCCATGGCTTGGATGACATCCGAGGTGAAAGCGTTCTGAGAAAACAACGTCAGAACAAGAATCGCACGGTTAGACTTATATTTACCGAAATTGTCGAGAGGCCGAGCAAAGCGGTTGGCTTAACATACTCGATGATTTCAAGAATTCCAGTAATGGGGGGTCCGTTGTAGTCCTTGCGAGAGAAGACTGTAAAAGTGATAATTAATGATCCCTTCAAGGACTGACCAGGGAGACCTTACACTTCTTGTGTTCTGCCATAGGGCCGCGAGCATTGAAGACAAGGCCTTGGGAGTCTACAAGCCAGATCCGTTCTCGCGCTTGATCTTGGGAGAGGCCATTGAGAGTGAAGAAGCTCATCAATTGCATTGCCACACCAACACCCGCAGAGCCTGAACCGAAGAAAAGGATACGGTGGTCGGTTATGGGACACCCTGAGGCTGCAGAGGACAACCTTGCAGCATTGATGAAGCCGGAAAGAACGACAGCACCAGTTCCCTGAATATCGTCATTGAAAACAGGGTACTTCTTTCTGTATCTTTCGAGATATAGGAAAGCGTTATCCGTGGAGAAGTCCTAAGGCATGTTGTCAACGTCATCGGCATTTTCTTACAGCTGTCAGAATACCTCGAATTGTACGAGTAGCTTTGGGAATGCGACAGACATCTCATGCATAAACTCATCCATGAACTCCGTCATTTCTGGGCCTGTGACCCTCTTTTGGCGAAGCCCGAGGTAGAGTGGATCGTCCAAGAACTTTTGATTGTTGGTACCGAGGTCGAGGCAAATGGGGATCGTGGACGTAGGTCTGATTCTGGAAAGATAAGAAGTCTCAAAGGATGTACGAAATCGCCGAATGGCAAAGACGACTCTTACCCCGCACCGGCAATGTACAAAGAAAGTTTTCCAATTGAAATAGGCATCCCGTTGACCCCAAGATCTCCCAATCCCAATATACGCGAGCCTGAATTGGAATTGGGAAGCACGGTAAGTTGATATCGTGGCAAAGGATCTTTGATGTATATCACCAACCGTCCGTTACGACGCTGATCCTAGCTTCATCAATCTTAGTCCAATTTCTGATAACTTTTCAATCCGTTAGGTATGGGACATACGGTGTCTGAGAAGGGCAAACCTTCCCGAATCTTTCCCTTATCCTTGATAGAGATGAACTACGAAAACCAATCTGTCAAGTGCAGAATAGTGACCATTAAGTACTCACCAGACCCTGCGGTCGTCGATATATGTGTGAATACTGCAGGCAAGCATCGCCAACAGTTGGGGTATAGATAAGGGGTGTGAACTCAGACATATATTGGAGGCACAGCTTGTAGAATATCGAAGATTCCTGCTCCTTCAGCGTTGATAGGTATATATATTTCTCAAGGTCCTTATCCTTCGATCGTAGCTGGTTGAGACAGCGAAGAGCATGGATGTCATCGTCGAAGGCGGGGGGGACTAAGCCATGTTTAGGTTTGGGCTCAGCTGTGGGATAAATGGGAGTGAGTCATACATCTAGGACAGCGAACAGTACGATACGAACGTTGGGGAGCTATCTTAAGCGTTTGAACGCCATTAGACCAGTGGGGTGTGAGAATTATTGTCATATTTATCGAAAGTGAATATCAGGCTAAGGGAGGCGAGGGATATAAAATTCGACAGACATTGAACAGCATAATACATACTTATATAGGAAACATACCATGGCGATGCATGTTTGATTTTTTTTTCCTGGCGCCCAATTCGGCTTCTCGATAAAGATCGAGGGGCTTGTGTCGAGTGTCACCAGTCGTCTAAGACCCTGATTATAAGTACAAGCCGGTGGGTCCGCGTCCAGTGTTCGCCGAATATGGTCATAAAGATCATTGTTTCCGTCTTGCTGAACATGAAAAAAGATGGCCACTTTCTGTTGCAAAGAAACGTTGATGACAGTCCATCATAGCGCGCGAATTCTTAGAGCTCGAGACCTGCTAGGTATTCAGTATATCATGATGCATGATCGTCTCCAAGGTCAACAAATTTCGCGTTTCGAGTTCGCAACAAGTGCCCAACATATGATGTAAGCTGACTGCTGTCATTCTGAAACTGGTCCAGGCCAATTTCGAACCGCAGGGAGCTGTACGGATGGAACATTGACCCAAGAAACTGTGAAGGTACAGGAGTCGTTGGGCCAGCCTGGTCTGTCCGTTGTCCGCGTCCGACGTCCAGCCCTGACCCGGAAAAGCAATATATGCCACGTGGCACTTAGATTGACATAGCGGAACCGGAACTTTGCCGAAAATTGGTCGGAACCCTGCCGGACGGGTACTTGGGGTACATATGTACTGTGCTTCTCCAGCTTTACTATCGGGAGATAGGTATCCATTTGTTTTAATTTGACGCATGCGTTCAATCTTCCTTCCCGGGGTTTCTCAAGGAAACATATTGTCGTCGCACACCAAAGATTTGTTCTTGAATCTCGGCATCAAGAGTCGTGAAATCATGTCGTTACGTTGACAATGGAGGCTCAATAGTAAACTTAAAGTGACAATACTATAATCGGACATCCACCGAATGTCTTGTCTAAAAGGCGAGTGTTCAACGTCTAAGGTTTGTCACACTGTGCTTCCTATGTGTACGATATGATCATTTGATGAGCGATGCCGGTGAGTAGCTACCTTTATCATGTACAACCGGACAACCGAGTTTGCTTAGGTTCAAAAAGGTCTAAACAAGCTTTTTTACGGGTTCTCAAGCGAGGCTTTTCCTCATCCACGCCCAGCAGAGTCACCCCATCGACGACCACATGTACAGAGATGAGGTAATGTTCCAGAAAATCCACATCGCAACGTACGGAACATGCCGGGACAAGTATCGTGAACACCAAGCCGTAAGTACATCTTAAGTGCTGCAAATTGAATCCTCATTGCAGGCAGAATTACCTCATTGCACGGGTGTCGTGCTCCTCTTCTACGAGCTCGCATGAAGATCTCCTTGTGGGTCGGTTTTACTATCGCTTCATCAGGAGCACGGAAGAGTGGATTTCTTTCAAACCTTGAGAACCAAGTCTTATCTTACAAGCTTTGAGGGTCGGACGTCTAGGAGTTACTTTAAGATCTGACTTTGGGGGTACTCGCAGATGCTTACAGATACGACCCAAACTTTTCGGAAGCTACGAAGGAAGGTCATGCGGATGATACACACGGGAACAATTTCTCGTTATGCAATACCTTTTCTGCGACGCGTATCCCTTGTACCCTCGTTCCAAGTTTATGATTCTTTTCAAGCGTTAGTGCGACTCATCGGGAATTTCTGCATATGCCGTACCTCGCCGCGGTCAACCAGACTAGAAGGGTTGAAGTGTCCTGGTCTTATCTGTACTCACGCTACCTGGAGAGTGGGACAGTGCAAATTTTGGCTAACGCCACCGTACTGGGCTGATACTGTTAAATATGATAGCCTGTCTATCACTCGTAGCGAGAATAACGGATGTCTCGGTACCAATACCCTCAGCATGCTCAAATATCACACAATACCTCAACGATCTATCTTGGTGCCACAGCTCCACATAGAACACAGGTCCGCATGTTCGAGACGGAGGAAAGAGGAGCGGCTTTCGTTTTAGATTGATTGTCGAAGGTCCTGAGACTTGTTTCTGGGACACGGTGGCCCGTCCACGCGGCCGCGTTATATCTTTGGGGAAAGCGCTTCCTTTCCACAGACTTAGCGCCCTTGTGCGATCACTTTTGCAGGCGAGTGCGGCCCGGCGGAGACCTGTCCACAATGCAAATGGCTTCAGCGAATGATTCTGATCGAATTCAGTCCCTCGTGCCAAAATATACGAGACCTGTCATGATCACTTGTTCACTGTTGCCACTCACCCAGGACCGCGGTATTGCCGTCCGGGAAGAATGGAATCTCGGACTTTTGCGAGCTCCTGGAGAAGTTTCTCAGAGGCGCATACCGTGTCTACAGATAGTTTCTCGTATTGCCTCTCAGAGACAACGTATGTAGCACCGCGGAGGTTCTAGCCGTTTGCTTGTGGCTTCGGCCCGGAGTTCCAATGACTCAGGCTCGCTTTCCTTGCGTGCACACTCAGCCGACATCGGTACGCCGCTCCTGTAACCGCTGTTTCGTGAGCGATTTCTGATGGAGGATGGGCGAGACAATCTGTGAGCGTATAAAGAGATTCGGGGGTGCTAAGTTTGTTTAGATCCCGACCCGTGCCTGTTTTTGTGTTTCTGCGTGCTGTCCCGGCGCTTGCCGTTGCGAACGAAGCTTCATTAAGAATGGGTACACTATAGGATCAGGACTGAAATGCACTTTGAATTGCTGTGCCTAGTAATAACCTAGAGTATGATGAGTGCTTCTTTGCGCTGATTGTGTGCAAAAGTTTCTTCAAGGATAGCCTCTGTCACGGTCGCGGGTAACTTTGATCCATGCTTTAGGGCTGATGCGTTAGGTTGTGCGGGCACACGGTCATATAGACCATTTTCCATTGTTCAGTCAAGTCAAGCATTTCTCGAGGCCAAAAAATTATCGACACTGGAGGACATGTCCGCATCGTCCAGCAGCTTTCCATGATATCGTATACCTGAGCATCAATTTACTAGTCATATCTTAACTCGGCGAGGAAACACTGTATGACCATTCTCCAAAGTACCCCAAATCATCTATGACAATACAATACAATATGCTCTATGCTCTGCTCATTGTGACCTTTATCTGGACAAATCAAGGAGTGCTACAAAGTCCCCTTACAGATAGATCACCGGCCCATCCACCCCTACCGATATTCGGTCAATCCAAACAAGCCGGGATCACAATAGATCTGGCGACTTACCCCGTCGACAACGAGCAGCTCTCCACAAACGTATTGACTGGCATCACTGGCAAGGAAGACAACAGGCCCAGCCAAATCCTTTGGGACGCCCCACCGTCCGGCTGGGATTCGCTCGGAAATTTGGCGCATACGTACAGGGTCTGCCAGGAGTCTCTCGTTCCTATGTAATGAAACGTTAATCGGACATATTTGAAAATCGACAAGGAAGAAACGTGGCAGGGCGTTCAATAGGGCCCGAATTACGGACATTACGAGCACTGGTATGACCTGAAATATGATAAAACCTACATCTCTGTCGCAATATAACCAGGACAGATTGCGTTGACTTGGACATTGTGCTGGCTCCATTCGTTGCTAAGGGCCTTTGTGAGTTGTCCTAAGGCACCTTTCGCGGATGCATAAGCAGGGACGGTCAGGCCACCCTGAAAAGTCAGGAGGGAGCAAAAATTGATGATCTTGCCGCGACGAAGAGGAACCATGTGCCTCCCTGCCGCCTGTGAGAGCAACCACACCGACTTCAAATTGACGTTGATGACCTGTAGGAACGTAAGTGAAACCTTGTGGAAACCAATGCAACGGTCGAAGACACACATCGTCCCAATCGTTTTCGGGAAAATCGAGACTCGGTGATCTCCGCTGGATGCCCGCACAATTAACAAGAACGTGGATTTGGCCGCCCATTACGTTGAGAGCCGCTTGAAAAAGGCCTTTGACTTCCTCCAAATTGTCGAGATCGCAGTGGACTACTTCAACCACGGCACCAAGTGCGCGGATGGCGTTTAAAGTCTCATAGTTTGGTGGCGTTCCCTGAGGCAAATTGCGTTGAACAAGGCAGATAGAAGCACCTGCTTCTGCTAAAGCGATGGCACAGGCAGCGCCGATACCTAGGATTATGGAACCAAGTAAGATAGTAACGAACTCCCACAAGGTTAGGGAACAAATTGAGTTAAAGCGCGCAACTCACCGCGCGTTGCACCAGTCAAAAGAATGTTTTTTCCCTTGAGTGAGAAAAGAGAAGGAGTCGGAACGGCGGGCGTAGAATCCATGACAATTAAAGGGAAATAAAAAGAGTAGGACGAGGAAGTATTTGTATCTGAATAGGGGGGTTGGCTGACAAGATCTTCCCCGCACACGGAGACCGCGCCGGACATCCGAGGCAGATGGAAAAGTCTTTGGCCGATCAGATCTGGATCTCAAGGGGTCACACGTCGGACGGGCCGGTCCGCGCCCGATCTCCTGTCTCTTAGACACACACGACAAGAATAATTATTCCAACTCTCCTCAGTCAATCAATTATAAAAGCACAACTTGTGAAATGGACTCATTGCTCCTTCTCCCCTTTTCGCCACTATGTCTCCCGTTGCACTCCCTTCACATAGCGTTGCCGTCCTCTATGGCCCCAAGGACCTTCGCGTTGAGCAGCGTGCCGTTTGGCCACCATCACAGCATCAGGCCCAGGTCGCCGTGGTTTCGACTGGTCTCTGTGGAAGTGATCGTAAGTCACCCTCGTGCCTATTGTCGCCGTAGCTCACTCATGTATCGTTTCTAGTGCACTACTACATGCATGGCAGGAATGGCGACTTTGCTGTCCGTGCTCCTCTCGTCCTGGGCCACGAAGCTGCCGGCATTGTTACTGCCGTTGGGCCAGGTGTAAAACACCTCGTTCCTGGTCAGCGTGTGGCAATAGAGGCAGGTGTCTATTGCAGAACATGCGATTTCTGTACAAAAGGCCGCTATAATCTCTGCAAGAGCATGCGGTTCTGTAGCAGCGCTGCTGTGTTTCCTCACGCAGATGGGACTCTTCAGGGTCGCATGAACCATCCTGCCTTCGTCCTTCATCCGTAAGCTGCTTCTCATCAATTTTTTTTTACCTCATTGATCCCCAGTCCCTCTACAGTCTACCCGATAATTGTAGTTTTGAACAAGCAGCCCTTGCGGAACCTTTGTCTGTCCTCATCCACGCATCACGTCGCGCCAACCTATCATCTGGCCAGTCCGTCCTCGTGTACGGTGTTGGGGCCATTGGCCTCCTCGCATGTGCCGTAGCAAACTCTCTTGGCGCGTCACGAGTCGTAGCAATTGACATTAACCAAACACGGTTAGACTTCGCGCGCGCCAATGGCTTCGCCTCCCAAACATTCTGTCTGCCCCCTGCAGACAGGGCCAAAACAAGTGACGAGCAGCTCCGCCGCGCAAAAGAAAACTCCCAGGCGGCGTTAGCGGAGTTTGGTGCTCCAGCTGGCTTTGACGTCGTCTTTGAATGCACCGGTGCCGAGCCAGTCATTCAAATGTCAGTGCACGTAAGCATTTCACTACTCGACAATTATTGAATGCAGAAGCTCATTGGCATTTAGACGGCGATGGCCGGTGGCAAGGTCATGCTTATCGGTATGGGCACGCGGAACGTCGTCCTTCCCCTTTCTACCGCTGCCCTGCGCGAAGTCGATATACAAGGCTCATTCCGTTACGCAAACACTTACCCGGCGGCTTTGGCTCTTCTCGCTTCGGGAAAACTAAAAAATGTAGAGAAACTAATCACACATCGATTCCCGTTGCAGGAGACCAAACGTGCATTTGACCTCCTGTCTCGTGGACAAGACGAGGACGGCAACATGGTCCTCAAGGTCATGATTGAATCTTCATAGATAACTGTCTACATGATTTATCTCAACACGCTCCTTTTATGTATATATAGACATGGATTCAGGCCATTCACATACTACTTTCCTTTCTCGTCGGTTCGTGGTCTTCTGGACACTTATCTTTTTATTGTCTGCTGCCGTCATTGTTGCATATGGGCGACTTGTATTTCTAGTACCAAAAATTGAAAGTTCTTGAGCTCTTCAATCCCAGATCTTTTTCCTTTCTACGGATCCTGGTCGCATGATCCCTGACTGCGCATCCCCATACGTAAGCGGGACGCCTCTTTGATCGTTCAATGTAGTTGATATCAACCCGGCCGATTGGCGGCACTCGGACTTGCGCGTATGGATTTAGCTGTAAACAGAGAGGACGATTCAATTGTAGGTGTCGTGGGTGGAGCATTTAATCACGAATGAAGACCAAATTATTGGACCCAATCTGGGGGCACGAAGGCGCGAATTCTCATTCTACGCTGCTTCAGGAAAGAAGGAAAAGGCAGCAGGTCAGTCGCGCACACACTCGGCCCTGTTGGTGTCAACAATGTGACACCTTCACTGTTCTCCAAGTTCGGGTCGCTGGTACGCCACATTCACACTGTACCTCCATCTATCAGTCTTGAATATTCCTTTGAATTTTTTTTTTGGCACGTTAGGGCTTACGGGTGATGGGTCAATTGATACAACTACGTTGAATCCATCAAAATTTCTTCAGGCATGCGCGTAGGCGATCTGTCGTAGAAGCACGCCGAATTCATGTATTGTAATTATGACTCTCAATTGTGCATTACTATCAAAACTTGGTGACGTGAGACTTCAAAAGAAGGAATGTCAGCGGACACCCTCGGGGGCTAGAACGTCTCAATCAAATGATGAGGGAGACAAAGTACCGAACAAGACCGTGACAATAACTCTCGGGAGAAGTATATTCACACCCACCCAGTTTTCTGAGGCCAGCCTTTCGTGTACGTTTGTTTTCGTTCATGACTGTACATGACGTCACCACCCTGAACTATATATTTTACGGAATCTAGCGAATGTTCTCTGTGGCTGAGAGCTGCGATGGTGGTCTAAAATTAGAGTTCTGAAGCTTTTCAGACTGATTCTGTGAAAGAAACGATATCTCGAGTGTAGCTACAATTAAGTTCAGGTCTTCTCTGAAGGGCCCGTGAGATCGGTCGAGGTTTTTCGGTCCTCATTAGCCAACTGGAGAAGAGGTGTGTTGTTAGAACGGAGCAGACAAGTTACGGGCCCCAGGGGAGAAGCTGATCGTTGGCTATGGACAAGAATTGGAACCACTCAACAATGTCCGGAATATTTCTTCATCCCAGAGCCCCGATGTCTAGCCGAGGTGAGAATCCGCGTAGTACGGAGAATTTTAAGACAGAAAAGCATATGTAACTTCTATTCTTGAGATCCCAGATCCAACTCCAGCGAATTTAAACCACGACAATGATCCGGGCACTCACAAGGTGATGAAGCTTAAAATGGGCCTTCTTAAAGGTCGAAGGATGCGATTATGAGCTCAAAGAGATCTGGGACACGGCAATCTACGTGAATAATCGGTGCGACACTTCCTCCCAGATAGCAACTGGATTGTTGACACTAGATGAGATTATTCAAGTAAGATGAAGAAGGAAGAACGTGAGAGAGAACTACGACGCCTTACAGGTTACCGGAAACAGGCATGTTGAGAGTTGCAGGATGGTCTTGCCATTCTGAAGAGTGAAGAGAGTAATTAGCATTGTGTCCGAGAACTTGCGATGAGCACACAAAAGCTAATATTTACCTTCAGGTTGTAAGGGATCATCGATTCCAAACCCTAGCCTCCAAGTGATACCCTGTATGCCATTGACCAAGCTGTTCAAGACAGATAACGAAAGCAAAAGTTAGCGCTCAATGTATATCGACCATGCTGAAAGAAGAAGATCTCGGATTTCGCCGGACGTCTAGCGCTGGCGTGGGGAGAGAAGGCAGGAGCAGGCGAGGAGAGAAAACAGCAAGTAATGACGTACAGGTCAGGTGGGGCAAGGAAGTGGTCTTTGAGGTGGGTAGTCTAGGTCATGAGCGGATGGCATCAAAAGGCGTGGGCAAAACACTTGGTTTGTACATACCTTTATCTCGGAATCGATCGTTGAGAAGTCGGTTGACTGACCACCAACGGTGCCACAATATTGCTGCGTGGTATTTTTGCGGCCACCAACGACAACAGTCCTGGCACCTTCTTCCTTGGACATGGTGATCTAGGACCGAGCTCCGTGTGAGACTATAGTCCGTCTTGTGATGACTGCTCTAAAGCTCACACTGAACAGGGAACAAGAACTTGCACACCTGGTTGCTGCAGTGAGTAAATGATTTCTAATTACAGCGAGACCAGCATACCTGCCGTTGGATAAAATTACCACCTTCAAGGGATCGAAGAGGGCGAATTCCGGAGCGCCATCAGGGTACCCACTCGGCTGACACTCCTGTCCTAGTCTAGCACACTAAATTGAGAGTGTCGCATGAGGTCCAAGATGCTGCATACCTCTGACTAAATGCGTCTTGATGGCCGTTGATAACTTTCTCAACTGGGGGCTGAAGCCAGTCATCATCGGCAGCAAATGGAACATTACTCGCGTTGCTCCACTGCAAAGGGTTGTAGAGTAGAATAAGATTCGGATCCGAGACGTTACCATTCACGATCTGCTTAACGATCAGTTGCGCAAGGGGGCCGTCCCGAGCTTCGGTGTCCAATCCAGCCTGTGTAACCGTGGTCGATTTCGGGCCAACAATCTTCAATGTGAAAGTAAGCAGGCAGAGTCATAGTGCGAGCTTGAGTGACTTACAATTCGATGTAGCCACTAAAACCCAGGGGAATGTTAGCAATATCTTACGCATACAGGCAAGGAAGCTCACGTGAGCCGCACAGACGAAGCCTCCACCATTGTTTGTCTGGCATATGGTTGAGCCCTTCATTGAATGGTTAGACTTTAGAGACGCACCACGTCGACGATCAGCTGTGTTGCATTCCGGGACTTCAAAGAAACCAATCCCGTCAATAGATTCTCCAGGAAAGAGAAGTAATCAAGATCCGAAAAACTTCCAAGGGCGAGAACGCCAGTTTTGCCGTCTTTCAAGAGGTAAAATTGGGCCGCCGAGCGACTTCCAGGTGCAAGCGGCAATGATGGAGCGAGTGTTTGTGGGAGATCAATGTCAGTCACTGGAGCGTCATTCAGGATGACGTTCACAGCATGCTTCCGTGACATAGTGGCAGGGATCGTCGGTTGTTGCTGAAACCTCGCAACAGGGCGCTCCACGGAGTCGGCAGCGGATGTGATTGCAGAGGGCGCATAATAATCAATGCCGTTAGTTCCGAAGTCAGCAGCACAATTGTTGGCCAGATAAGTGGATGTGTTCGTGAACGCCTCGATCTCCCCCATTCTCGAGCGGTAAGGAAGCTGACAGAAGGATATCAAAACCGGATAATACATGCATATACATGAATCCTTACGATGACTGTTTCGGGCGTGCTATGATTTATACGCAGAATGGTCATGACAACGTCGTCGTCCAGGGGGAGTGCTTGTTGCGCAAAGTTACCTAGATTATACTTCCAACCAGTCGAAGTTAGCGCGTAACTTGAGAAAAATCTGCTTTTTGTAAGGCTTTCTGGAAGCGCAAACGTGAGATTAGGGCAACGTACCCATTTTGCCGGGTTGTCAAGGCCTGGTAAACTCCAGCAATGGCTGCATTTGCATCAACAACGTCAAAAGGAGGGCGGCCATTGATTGATAGAACCTTGGCGCCTGAAAGCTGTAAACCAGTCTTAATTTGACTGGTAGAACAAGGTCGGGGCACGCCACGTACAGATTCGAGCTGTCCTTGCAGCGACCCCAAAGAATCTTGCCAAAACTGAATTTCATCTGCAAATTCCACTGACGCAACGGCAAACGCTTCAGGAGCAATATAGACATCTTGAGTACCATCCGGCGCCGTCAAGAGGACCAATGGAGTAGGAAGGTAATTGGTAAATGCAGCTAAGGGGTGATAATCACGTTAAACACGACTCGGGCTAGAAATATCGTTATACACACAATCCTATGAACACAATCAGTATAGCATTTGAAGAACGTGAGCCATGACGCTTACGTAGCAACTATTGACCCAAGTGCAATGTCCGTCATTAAGTCGTTTGAAGGCCCGAGATAGTGCAATGTGAAGGTCGTAGTCGGAGTTGTAGTCCGTGTTTGTAATTTTTTCGAGATCTGCGAGAATATCTTCGTGAACTTCTGAAGAGAATGGCCCAGGCGCTTGAATCTGATAGTTAACAGACGTATGAAAGGCGAGCGTCTTTGTTATAACATCGATAATCTATTAAGAAAAAACTGTAAGCACTTGGCATGTCGAAAAACGATTGACTGACATTTGTCTTGGTGACATTTTCAACTGGAATCGACGAAAAGCAGGCGCGAACGTCCTTCGGTGCAACCCATTTCTCACCAGCAATTATAGCACATGGGTCAATGGCCCCCGTTACCCCAACAATGCTCAAGCTAGCAAAAGCTGCCAGGAATTTTGACTTGAATACCATACTGAGAGCACAAGACAAGGGAGGCAGAACAAGGATGCAGGATACTTTATAGTGCAGGGCGGCCTTATTCGAGTATCCTAGAGGATTGAGACGTCGACCACATGCTACCATCTTGCATGATGTATTCGTCTAGCGCAGCGCGGCAGAAGCGGGGCATACATAAGTGGAATAAAATGTGCACACCATCTATGGGAAGCATCGACAAAGGATGACTGGTGCCAAGTGGTACATCTTGGTGCACGAGCACCTCTCAGCTATAGGAAACTGGCTTCGAAAGGCATCTATCCAGCCCAAAGCTTGTACACTGGAATTCTTGCCTCGATGTGCAGGGGGAAAAATCAGCGCCGAGGCTGAAGTAAATGAAGTTCATGCTCAGAATACAAGCCGAATTCGGATATGACCATGCGGATGGCGGTGTTCCCTTGTTCTCTCACCAAGCAAATTTCAGTACATCCTTTCCCTCCCCCATCGCATCGTATTGGGCCGAATTTTCGCATCGTAACCGCGTATCATACAGGGCGACAATGCTGTCCGAGAATCTCAAGTTAATAGCAGCACCGATGGTCAATCAATCAGACCTGCCGTTTAGGACTCTGGTCAGGAGGCATGGATGTACGCTTGCATATACTCAAATGCTCATGCCCGATAAAATTCTGAACGATCCAGAGTACTTTGAGCATTGTTTACGAGATCTTACTCTGGACACCGAGCTTGGCCGCCCAGTTGTTGTACAATTATGTGGAAATCGCGTACAATCAATTATTGAAGATGGCCAAAAAATACAAGGGTATTGTGATGGTATTGGTACGTCCATCTACTTTCTGTGTGTCTATGACTGATCGTATCGCGAAGTGCCTTAGATTTAAACCTTGGATGTCCTTTGGAAGCTGCTCGTGAAGCTCATTACGGCGCTTATATGACCAGCCAAAAAGACTGGCCATTGGTACAAGACATCGGTAAAAACTATTTGCTGATGGATTACTGGGCATGGCTCAATTCCTTCATCCCTTACAATCAGTGTCCGCAATGTCACATACGTTCATTGTTCCTACTTCTGCAAAAATCCGACTTGCTCAACCCGTCGAAAAAACTGTAGATTTCGTCCAACGTCTGGAAGCATGCGGTGCTGCTTGGGTGACACTTCATGCACGTACTGTGTCTGCTCGTCGGCGCCGCCAGGGTGCTGCTGACCTCGATCAAGTAAGGAAGCTCAAAAACAGCCTGCGTGTTCCTGTAATTAGCAATGGGAACGTGCGTGAATGGTCCGATATTCTAAAAAACTTTGAGTATACCGGTGCGGATGGTGTTATGGTTGGAGAGACGCTATTAGGAAATCCATGGTCCGTCCATGAGCATTCTCATTATTTTATACCGTTCTGAGTGTTGACGCACCCTTTCTCATTCATAGTCTTTTTGCGAACAAACTTCCGGATCCGGTGGATATTGCATTGGAGTATCTTGATATATGTCGTCACTTCCCTGGTACCGCTTCGGTTCTAACCGTGCAGACGCACATCAGGTATTTTGTTGAATATCAATGGTGCGTCAAAACCTTCCCATGCCTCCATTGACCGGCCCTCATTCCGGGCTCGTATCTGATCTATAGCGGACGACGCCCATGGTTCCAGAAATTCCGGACCGCATTGGGTAAGGCTCAGTCGCTGGATGAAATGGACGCGCTTCTGAGAATTAAGGTCGAGCGGTGGCGTGGTAATCCTCCGCGTGGACGGGATGTTGACACCAACGACGAGGACATCAGCCGACTTTCTTCCTGCAGCGAATGGAGAGTGTCTAGATGACTCTGTCGATCTGAGTCTGATGTTTAGATAGACCTCCGCTGTTACACAGAATGTCGTGTTGGGGAGTGGACTCGAGGAACCAGGGTGGAGCTGACTTTCCTGGCGCGTATCATAATGTTTGGGCCAACGTGTCGGATCCACTTCGTACCGCATCTTCCTTCTACTTCTTCTGGAATGAAATGACATCCTGAGACGGTACAACTAGACGTTCTAGAGGTCATCTGGACAATCGTTCCGAGTTCTACCTTGCGGTTGCCGTACTCTAGACCAGCTATAGAGCAATCTACACCCTTATGTCAAGTCGTCGGACCGATATTGCGTTGTGGGGTCCAGTAATGGTGGGAAGATTTTTTGAGAACACATTGGACCGTGCTCGATTCGAGATCAGCTGCGACCAATCGCCCTAATTCTGTAGCTTTGTTCCCCGTTCGTAGAGAAGAATCGTTTGGAAAAGGTCTCCTACTCCCCTTTCGCGATAAGCTTTTGGGACGTTTCTGGGATGCCCTTCCCGTACCACTGGCTGGCAATAAACTTGGTTCAGATACTCGAATAGTATTGAAGGAAAACGATTACAATAGAAACGTCTCTACCTGTCATGCTAGCGTATGCTGGGCGGACCGCCGGATACAAACCCACACAATACAGCACGAGGCAAAGTATATATCACGATATGCGTGTACAATTGCTAATGCATTTGGTGTAGTGTAGTTACCCCTGCTTCTCAGCTCTGTAGCTCGCCGGCGGTTAAATTTAGACTCATCATATGCCAGGGTTTATCCGTAACTTCTTGGGCAAACCAGTGGCCAGAGTAAGAATTCTGGTGGGAACAGCAAATTCTGAGGTACTTGTACCATATGGAATGGTCAAACTATCCATGAAAGACAAACATTGGCGTCTACGACCGAAAACAGAGCCTATAATTGCCACCATTCGATCAACTCTCCTCGGTTCGAAAACTTTGATGCCCTTGACGTCGACATTCAGCCCCAGCAGTCACTATGGAGTGAATAATAGCTCAGCTGCCAACGCCGCACCTCTCGATGGCGATACCACCTTCTACCCGAGACAATGCCAATCATCTGTTGCTCCCCTTTCCTACATGCCGCATACAATCGCCAAACGGGTTACTTCCAAATCTCTCCTGACACCTCCCTAGTTCTAGAACACCTTGTGTAGTGCCATTCTGATCACTTATCCTACTGTCAAGTGACTGGATATAGGGGTCCATGACTGGAAAGTTACGGATACTAAATGATGCAGAGGCACCCTTCCCGACTGAAGGGGTGATTTCAATTTTATCTACTGTTCCCAACATGATCATATTGGACGATGAAGTTTTCTAATCCACAATTATCTGGTCTTCAATCGAAATACAGGTCAAGAGTGAAATTTAATCAATGACACTCACCGGACATCGTGAAGATGATGACGCAGATTCAGTTATGAGTATGAACCAGACTGTCCTGTTCTGGACATATAGCCACATCACGGTTTGCATAAGGGGAAAAGGGGACTGCGATGCCCATTGAAGGTTAATAGCTGGACCCAAGAGAAATTGCCGCAGCTACTACTGTCATCTTGAACCTCTCCTGAACCTGCCAGCGGTAAGATTTGGTTTTGGAATACGATATGATTCATTCACCTAGATGTATATTTCTTCTTTAGCGGAGGGGAAATACCCAATGTAATTACATCATCAAAACATCCACGCGTTCAAGAATCCCATTTTGCCCTCTCTTAAAATTCGAAAAAAGGAGTGATTTGTCAATCGCCATCCACAACCCACCAAACACGATTTCATACCTTATGCAACAAGATTCTACAATCGTCCATCATCACATCCGTCACCATAAACGTCTCCTTACTCAAAACCTCCACATATGACAATCGAGTCACGATATCATGCGTAAAGACACCCTTAACATCCGTCGTCGTTGGGTGTGTCACCACGCGCGGCCCACGCCATTCAGCCTTGGCCTTACCCTTGCCATTATTGCTTTGAGAACCTTCTAACTCTTCTAGTTGCAAACACTCCCTTATCGAGTAAGGGTTATAGTCACGCAAGCGTAAAAATCGGGGTGGGACGGATGATTCTGACTTGTCGGTCGCGTTGTGATCGGGATCAGCGGAGAGAGCCTTTCCTCCATCATGTCCTTCACCGGCTGTCGCAAAGGTAGAACCATCTACTGCCTCATCCCCATTTTCGTTCATTTCCTTACAGCCCATCAAAGTCGGCAAAGAGTCTACCCTGATACTATCAACCGTCCGCAACCCATGAACAGAATACATCCAATCCGTATTGCCGAACTCCTCAAACCATCGCGTATTTTGCGGACCCCAGACGTGCCATGGGATAACTACAGGCACCCGTATGGATTGGGCAACCTTTGGTAGCTTCGGTTCTGGTAGAACTGGGTGTGAGGGTACATGAAGGAGGCCAGTCACTGTAGTCGTTGGTACAGCGGGGACAAATGAGGAGGAGGAGATTGTGGCGGAGGAAGAAGAGGTCGCAGCGCTGGTCGACGCGGCTGGTGGGAGTGAGCGTGATATGTCGGTGTGATGGGATACTGGGGAAGATACGGGGAGGGGCTCAGTCGAAATGCCAGGATTTGTGTTTGCGTAATGACGAGAGGGAACTCTCCTTCTCCTAAATCGTCTCGTTGTCTTTTTCCAGTTCTCGGGTGGGTGGAGCAGGATTTGAGGGTTAAAGGAAAAGATAAAACAATGCACACGTTGTCCGTCGTCTGCTGCGGGTTGGAAGACGCAGAGAGAACACACATATATACGTTCTGTGGGTTTAGGAAAATAAAGTGTCTTGCTTCGGCTTTTGCCCGGGCAAGATTGAGGACTGCTGGTAAATGCTGGTGTGGTGTTGCTACTGATCGTCATATACCAGTACATATACCCATCTGAGAGCTGAGGGAACATGTAAGTGTGCTCACTGACCGGAGTGCACGAATACATGATGGGGCTCGGGAAAGTATAAGTTTCAAGACTGCCCGTCAACCGCACTATGAGGAACGCATCTTTCGACAGGAAGGTAAAGTCCTCAATCCCCGATCTGCTTTTCAGCTTACACTTGAATGCAATTCGATCAAGTTCTGGGGATGTGTAAGGAAAATAATAAGACAAACCGATACTTGAGGGTTATTGACCCAGTCCCAAATCTCGAGATGGGAGCTGCTGTAAACCTGCTTCACAAGAAGAGCAATTGTGTCTCCAGATATCTGAACTCTGACAGAACCAAGATGATCACGCGTGGTGGAGTGTGGTTCGGATCCTGATAAACAGGACAGCTTGGGTATTAGAGCTTTAGGATGAGTCTCATTAGTCACGATCGACCGGAAATGTATTTCATAGAGGTATATAGAGCTAGGACACGCGACTGCTTAGATCTACAAGTAATATAAAGTGTCTCGGTCGTACCTGGCTGGTGCGAGAGTGACAAGAACAAGGAGATCCTGAGCTGGGTCCATGGTGAAGTCAATGATGACAACGTCTTCCATTGAATGCGTCCATGATGGTAAATTTGTCTCTTCAATCGTATCTCCGGATAGAGGGAGTTCCCAGAACGAAAGAGAACGTATCGATCGGTCATCATCTTCTTTTCCAGTCGCATAAAGGCCACCAGAAAACTCATAAATCGACCCTGCAGGCGGAATCTTCAACCTGTACATTGCTCTCCAATTGAGCATTCTCCATGCGTGTTCTCTGGTGCGCAGAGAGTTGAGGCGAGAGGCGTAAGACGGCATAGCCGATGCTGGAATTGCACAAATCATGCGATGTTTCGCGAGCTCAATTGTATATTGAAACTTAGACGAATGAAGAATAAGTTTTCGTAACTGTTTCGTGACCTATCGACAATAATCAGCCATGTAGTGTCAAAAGGAGAACAATCTTACAGCTATGCAGGTTAAGAGGTCCATTTCATCCAAAAAAACGAGAATGGAGGATACTAGTTCGGTTGGTAAAGACAAAAACCGTGAGATATGGTGCATGGCGGAGATCGCGCAAGGAAACTTTTGAAAGATACAGAGAAGGAAGTCTAGTGGTAATTCAAGAGATCATGGAAGTGATAAAGAATGATGGTGTCCGGTTTTAGTTTCATTTTATCGCTGTTGTCCCGCACGTGCCGAGCTGATGGTGGTTGTCCGCCTAGCTTTGGACTTGATCGAAGTCGTAACACGTCGTCTGCCTTGGCTGCAAGTACAACCGTAGCCCCACCTTCAATTATTAGGAGGCTCGTCTTACTCATATATCTTCACAATGTCAACGAATGGTGCGCCAAACAGTGGAGAGTCCACTAGTGATGGCAGACCATCCATTGACAGCGAACGTCTCTCTCTTGACAATGGCCCTCAGGCCAATGGACATAGTCCAACCGGTGGGGACCCTGGAGATGATGCGGATGACGACCCCATAGTGAAACTAGAACGAGAGCTTGAGCGGACACGAGAGGAGAAAGACATACTTGCAACTCAGTATCGCAACCTCCTTGCAAAATTAACAACGATGCGCACAACTCTTGGAAATAAGCTCAAGCAGGATGCCGTAGGTTCTGTCACTTCTAAGAGAGTCCAATATTGATTAGCGTTTAGGAAGAACTAGACCGACGCGAACATGAGTTACAACAATTGTCAGCACAGAATGAGGACCTTACCTCAACCGTCGAGACCCTGAAGAATGAGCTGATAGCTTCACATGAGGAGACTGAACGTACAGCTCGTGAACTGGACAAGATGCGCAGTCGTGCTCTCGAGGACAACGCGCAGGAGAGTATTTTGCGGGAACGGGAACTTCGCGAGGCACAAACCGAGCTTGAGCGTTGTCGCATAGAACGAGATGAGTGGGAAAGGACGGCTTTGCAGGAACGAGCGTTGTCGGACGATCTAAGATCTTCGGTGGAGACCTATAAACACGAGCTGGAACTTGAACGGGAGGCACGAGATAGAGAGTTGTTGGAACTCGAGGCAGAGAGAGAGAAGTCGCAAAATCTACAGTCTGTGTTGCAGGACTTTCAGGCTGGTGCGTTATCTGACAGGTTGATCTTGTTAGAAAATTTACGTTTGGTCCCAGCCAAGAACCATGAATTAAGACAGGCCGTCAAGGACTACGAAACACAATTGACTGAAGTGACACAATCTCTAGCGGAATTTAAACACAGAGCATTGTCAGCTGAAGTCAGATATGTAGCCTTTCGTTTCACAACTTTGCTGATTTGGCCGTCCGTAGCTTCAATTGGAAGATTCGCATACCAATATTTCTAGAACACAAGAGCTTGAAAAAGAGGTAAAAGACAAGAACATTCTTATCGGAAAATTGCGACATGAAGGTCAGCAGTCAGCGGTCAGCGCTCGTCTTCCTCTCCTTGCCTCACCAATCCACTTCTCATCCAGCCGTCATCCTCAATGAACACTTGATGGAGGCTCTCCGCCGCCTCCGGCGTAACTCTACCGACACCAACGTCGACAGACGACTCGTGACCAACGTCCTCCTCGCCTTCCTCTCAACTCCTCGTGCCGACCCCAAACGCTTTGAGATGCTTTCGCTCCTCGCTACAATCCTGTCTTGGGCAGATCCTGAGCGCGAAAAAGCAGGTCTTCAACGTGCCCAATCTGTCACTTCGCCACATTCAGCTCCCTCCTTCTGGTCGCGCTCCTCATCTGCAACAAATTCCTCCGCGAAGTCTGTGGATCTTGGAAAGACAGATGAGACGGAGGTATGTTATCTCTCATCATACCTGCACTCTGACAATCAAACTAACAAAACTAACTGAATCTCAATCAACAGTCCTTTTCCCGTCTATGGGTGGAGTTCCTCCTCACTGAAGCCGCCGCAGGCGAATCCATGCCTGGTTCTGCAAACGCGAGCTCTCCTTCTCCGAGGAAAAACTCCCTCCCTAGCACATCAACGCATCTACCAGGGCCCACACTTAGACCCAATGCGGGTGATAGCACGCGTCGACTGGTCTCGTATGCGGCCCCGGCCCCAAGTACAGATGAGATAGGAATGTCCGTTGTGACTAGTTCTCCGAATGTACCAATGGCGCAACCGTCATCAAGGAAGGGGAAGGAACGAGATTCGGGTTCGTAGGGCTCATGTTGAGCATGAATTTTCATGTTTTCTTGTCTTTATGGGCTGGCATTTATTGTCTGGAAATCGGACGGTCAAAACGAACTATCGCCGTGTTCATACTGTTTCGATGGTAACGGATCGTATACCTTGTTGTCATTCGCAAGATAAGGAGAACCCATGAAATTGAACCAATGATGAAATCGGTGACAGCCTCAGTGATGGATGAGTCTTTCTGTGATGCAGAGCTGAACAGGCTTCTTTTTAACCAACACCCATCGTCTTTAGTTTATTGTTGTAGTTTTTTTTTGTCTTCCGTGCTGTTGCGACCCTTCCAGACATCAGAGTGTTGTACAATTGTTCGAGTACCAGCTCCAATTGAAATACCTGTATGAATGTCGACAGGTAGGTACGGATCGTACTATATCCCGGTTGTACGCGCACTATCATCCACTATGAGTTGCATGACCGACATTGGGTATGACGATTCGTCTTCTTACATCCTCAAAATGCACTCACATTTAGTTATCAGCGCACCTACTTTCTAGCATGGTTTTCTTTGCTTGCTTCAAATGAGATGAAAACCAGTAGTCATGATACAGAGATCACGACCATTGACCTTCTGAAAGTATAGCTCTGATTAACTGGTTACTTAATGATATCCTATTAGCAATATGAGCTATGTCCTGTGCAGATTGGCACAGGTCTATCTTGTTAGGGGTTTTGTCTCCAAACTCCTGACCTTATCCTAGCTCCAACCTTGTCACACTCAGTTAGGGCCTTGTTTCCAAATTCAATGTTAGTTCCAGCCCCAATCTTGCTGTGCTTGGTCAGGGCTTTGTTTTTCAAAACTCAATGCTTAGCTCCGGCTTCCAATTTGCTGGGCTCAGGTTATGGCCCTTGTACTTAATTCCAGCCTCAACCTCATTGCACTTGATAAGCACCTCAATTTTTAGAACTCAATGTTTCATTGTAGCCCTAATTCTTACTGTTGGTAAACATTCCACTAAGCTTAGTGGTGGATCATCCCTCATCAGAAGCAATATCCTGGCATGAAGCCTTTGGGCCCAAATTTGATAATGGGTTAGGACAACATTGGCCCTGGAATAGCCAGGACAGAGAGGGGGTATTCACCAACCAGATGGGTCAGGTTGACTTTATGTTGGAAAACATTCCACTAAGCTGCAATTTTCAAGCATTTGAACAGGCCTACATGATTTCATGGCCCTCCTCAAGGTATTTCTAATTTTCCTTTCCATCTTCTATCTGTTGAAAGTGTTGGAAGGAGACCGCAGTACGCGCCCCCCCGTGGTAGATCGAGGCACGTGAGCAATATGTTGTGGAGGGAAAGTGATCGGGAACTGTACAGTCAGCAGATAGGGATTCGGACTCGGAGATCCCGTGTACCTCAGTTGTTTGTATACCAACTGAGGTATGTGGATATCCCAACTCAAGGATACCGAACTATGTACTGATTAGACTACCAGTTACTTTATTCAACAGGTATATAGGCACAATACAGTCATTTGTATACCGACTGAGTTATTTTATTCAACAGGTTATTGGCCCCGTGTCACTCAGTGAAACGACTACGAAATTTTTTTTCCTGACCAACCCCCAACCCAAAAGAACCCAGAATGTCCCAGAACCCCCCCTTGTTCCTCTTACTACCGGGGAAAGAATTCGACGGCTCCAATTGGGTAGCCTTCAAGACCCTGATCACTGAGGCCGCACGCAGACGTGGCCTGCTGGGCTACCTCACCAGCAACATTGTCAGGCCCAATCCAAAACTTGCTGCCTCACTCACTGCCACCTCCTGGTGGGGTGCCACCGCCCCTACATTGGAGGAGTGGGACCAGCGTGATGCTTTTGCATGCAGCATGGTTACGCTGAATGTCGTCAACGCAGTCAGCGCCGGGGTCAAAATGGATGGCTCCGCTGTGGACGTGTGGCGCTCCCTGACTGACCTCCATGATGCAAAGACTGATCTGGGCCTCATCCATGCTGAGGAGGAGTTAAGCACCATTAAGTACGTCGACGGGTCGAGCATTGAAGCTCACTTCAATGCACTGCGGACTGCGTGGTCAAGGGCTAATGATCAAGGTGCCGGTATCGACGACGGGCAATTCTGCGCATATGTAATCAAGTTGATGCCGAGCTCATGGGCTGCGGTCACTGGTTCCCTGATCAATGAGACAACATCAGCCAAGGTCATCGTGCAGCTGACAACCCACACACTTTTGCTTCATGGCTCCTCTGCAATTGCTCCTGCAAGATCTGCACAGGCTTTAGTAGCACAGACTGGGCATGGGACCAGGGACAAGGTCATATGCTCTGACCCAAACTGTGGTTGTGCAGGGCACACAATAGATAAGTGCTTCAAGAAGGGCGGAGGAATGGAGGGGCAGTACCCTGACTGGTGGAAGAAGAACCATGGTGGGGGATCGAGCGTTACCTCTCCAGTGGCAGTTCCCACTGCCGCCAACAGCGCCACGGCACCCCAGGCCAACTCCGCAGTGATGTCGGCTAACAATGCTTCCAACCCTTGGTGCCTCGCTTTCTCAGCCCTGACAAGTGATGTCCTGCACAATTGCGTGACATATGTGGACTCTGCAGCCAGCCACCATTTTTTTGCTGATTGTGACAACTTTGTAACATATGGACCGCCTGACAATGCATGTAGGACAGGCTTGGCCACGAAAGGCTCATTCACCATCCAGGGCTGTGGGCGAGTGCAGAAATGGATCAAATTTGGGGGGGACACCATCGAGATTACCTTGGACAACATCTTACATGCCCCAGACTTGGACCACAACTTGGTGTCTATCAGTTCTTTAGTATGCAAGGGTGTGCGCCTTGGCATTGACAACAACGGCACCACGCTTTATGCCCCAGACGGTTGCCCCTTCATGTGATGTCCAATGGCCGGCATGATGTTTGTCGTTGATTTTGTGCCACCCCTGCCCACTGCCTTGGCTGCTCGGTCCTTACATCACCCGGCTAACCTGGAGACCTGGCACCACCATCTGGGTCATGTTGGTGAGTCTACCCTACACGAGATGGTATGTAAGGGTGCAGTGCACAGGCTGGATGTCACGACAATGTCTACGACCAGGAAGTGCGAGGATTGCATTCTCGGTAAGCAATCCCACCACCCTTTTGATGCCATAGTGGAACTGGAGTCCACCCCATATGAATGAGTAGCCATTGATCTGTGGGGCTCCACGCGAGTCCAGACAACTGGTGGCAAGACGTTGATGCTGGTCGCCACTGACTAGGCAGGGGCAGAGTGTGAGGTGTGGTTCCTTGCCCACAAGACCAAGGAGAGCACCCTGGCCTGCTTCATGGACTTTGACGTCAGCGCTGAGACACAGTATGGAGCCCACATTAAGTGTGTTCACACCAACGGCAGAAAAGAGTTTGACAACAAACTTTGGGACACTTATTGCTGCGGCTGTGGAATTCAACATGAGACAACGCCACCACATTTGTCTGCTGCAAATGGTGTAGCTGAGTGCAGGAATAGGACTATACTTGATCTTGCCTGCAGTATGCTCAGTGATTCACGGCTCCCCGCACACTACTGGGGTGAGGCTGCATCTATGGCAGTGCATGTCCTCGACTTAGTCCTGAGCTCGAGGCACCCTGGCAGGACCCTGCACAAGATCCGCACTGGGAGGAAGCCTGATGTCTCCTACCTTTGACTGTTTGGGTGCACAGCATACACGAAAGTTCCACGTGAGGAGGGCGGCAGCAAGCTAGACCTGAGGTCAGTTCGCTGCGTGCTCATTGGGTATTTTGGCACCAGCAACTACAAGCTCTTGGAACACCCCATGGGGCGCATATTTTGTTCCCGGGATGTTGTCTTTGAGGAGGGTATGGCCCACCACATGTTGCCCGACGCTAGGGGCGATGTTGCTGCTGACTTATATGAGGTCCTTGACATCCAACTGGATGACCCTCCCCATGTTCCGAGTGTTTCCCCATCAGAAAACCGACCCCAGGTACCTCAGCTTCCTAGCATGGACCCTGCCCCCCATAGATCGGCTCGCCTAGCTGGGAGGCTCCCCAATGGGGGTGTTATGCCACCAGATTTGGACCTGATTGCTCTCGATGATGCTGACCCTGAAAGTGAAGAGGAGACGTTCATGAGCATGCCAGGTGCCTTGTCCTTGCATGCGGCCGACCCTGATGAACTCTGGGTACCCAGATCATACTCGGAAGCTATGCATCGACCCAACCTGTAGCATGGACCCATGGACCAAGAGATGGCAAGGATGGGTGAGCGGAAGGTGTCGAGGTTGGTTGAGAGGCCTAAGGGCACCAGGACTATGAAAAAGAGGTGGGTGTTTGCCCTGAAGTATGATGCAGATGGGAAGGTTGTGGGGAGAAAAGCTCGCTTGGTGGCCAAGGGTTTTTTGCAAATCCCTGGAGTTGATTACTTTGTGACGTATGCATCTGTCATCAAGTACGAATCCCTCCATATGAACTTGGCTGTCGGGGCTGTCGAGGACTATGAGATGTGGCAGGTTGACTATACAAGCACTTACCTCAACGCACCCATGCAGGTGCCCATCCTAATGGAGCAGCTGGAGGGGTATGAAGTGAAGGCAAGTGAGGTGTACCGTGTTGACGTGAACGAGGGTGAGCGGGTCCAGGGGAGCTTGGCGGCGGCAGATGGTACTGATGGAGATGGGAAGGAGTTAGTCTCTCTACTTGACAAGGCATTATACGGCACAATGGACAGCGCTAGAAATTGGTGGCAGGTGTTAGATGAGGAAATAAAGAGGTTGGGCTACAAACGGTCAGAGGCAGACCAATCAGTAAGGTTGAGGGAAAGAAATGGAGAAAAGACAGTCACCAGCACATACATGGACAACACATCAGGGTTGTCATTGTCAAAGGTGGAAGCAGATAGAGCGCGGAGGGAACTCGGGGAAAAGTATGAGATCAAATACCTTGGTGACATCAAGTTTGTTCTGGGCATACAAATTACACGCGATCGAGCAAACCGACTCATAATGCTTGACCAAGAAGAATACTTGAAATGTACACTTGAGAAATTTGGCATGACTGACTGCACACCAAAGTACATGCCCTTGCCTCCAGGAATCATATTGAGCTGATCTCAAGCACCCATCACGGAGGAAGACCATCAATATATGAAAGATAAACCATACTCTGAGGTACTCAGCTCACTGATGTATGCCCAGATTGGGACTTGCCCCGACATTGCATTCGCAATCACCTGCCTGAGCTGATTTATGACGAACCCCAGGAAGCCGCACTGGCTGGTGTTGCTTCACGTCATGAGGTACTTCAAAGGAACATTGTCGTACAAGTTACAATATGGAGGACCAGGATATACTGACTACATTCCACGTGGGTACTACGACTCAGATTTTGCTGCAGACGTTGATACCCAGAAGTCAGTGTCAGGGAGAGTCTTCATTCAAGCAGGAGGACCTACGTGTTGGAGCGCTAAATACCAAGATACCATCTCGACATCCATGACAGAGGCCAAATATATGAATATATTGCCCTAGGCAGAGCCGTGGAGCAGACGCAATGGATGTACTCAGCACTAGCAGAAATTGGTTTCAGAGTCCCACTCCCAGCAGCCCTGAAGGGCGACAACAACGGTTCGATTGCGATTGCAGAAAACAAAAGAAATCACAATTGAGTCAAACACATCGATGTCAGACACCATTTCATACGCCACTTAGTCGAGGAGGGGAAGATCGAGATCGAATACATGCCTAGCTCAGAAAACATCGCAGACCTTTTCACAAAGCCACTACTGAGGCCTCAGCATCATAAATTCTGTGTAGCCCTTTGCCTATGTGAAGCGTGACGTGTACTGCGAGTCTGGGGGAGTGTTGGAAGGAGACCACAGTACGTGCCCCCCCGTGGTAGATTGAGGCACGTGAGCAATATGTTGTGGAGGGAAAGTCATTGGGAACTGTACAGTTGGCAGATAGGGATTTGGACTTGGAGATCCTGTGTACCTCAGTCATTTGTATACCAACTGAGGTATGTGGATATCCCAACTCAAGGATACCGAACTATGTACTGATTAGACTACCAGTTACTTTATTCAACAGGTATATAGGCACAATACAGTTGTTTGTATACCAACTGAGATACTTTATTCAACAGAAAGGACTTAAAAACAGTCAATAAAAACATTGTCACTTTGAAAGGAAATATAATGCCAGCACTGACTAAAATTTGTCAGTGTGCTGTTTATAAGAAATTGATGCCCCATTATATCATTGTGAGCTACACCCTCTGCTTTTGGCACAGGTGAGCTTGCTAAGGGCTTGCTCCCAAACTTTGACTGCATCCTAAGCCACCTAAATGCCTAATTCCAGCCCTAACTTCACAATAGGCCTGATGAGACTTATATAAAAGTTGAAACTGGTCAGCCTGTTGAAAGACAAATCAGTTGCCTGTGCAACTTCTTTTCTGCATTGTATACACTCTCATTTGCTCATCAATTCCTATGAGATTGATTTGCTGCCCACCCCAACCTTGCAAGCTTGATTAGGGCCTTGTCAACAACCTCGATGCCTAATTCCAGCCTTAACTTTGCTCTGCTCAGTTAAGGCCTTGTGTTCAAACTCTCCATAGTCAAATGGCACCTTTCATAGTGGATACAAGAGCAATTGATCAACTTCAGGGTGAGCTGCTGTTTTGTGAACCCTTGGTTTGCAAGTGAACAAGGCATACCAACAGTCAAAAAGAAACACTCCATGCATTTGTGGACAATAGACAACTCAGAGGTCATGTCAGGCCTTATCATGAAAGAGGCTCACCTGCAAATCATTCTGGGGGACCGCACTGAAATGCTGGTCTTTGATGTTGCTGATATTAGGGATGACAATCTGATTTTGGGAGTGAACTGGCTGCAGCAACACAACCTATCAATCAACTGGGACAGGTTGACAGTTGATTTTGACTCAGTGTACTGTAAGGAGTTTTGCTTGCCAAGAGTTACATAGGCAGCAAAATTGGAAGCTACACCTAGCATGAGGGGGCTTGAGGTGCTCACCATTGAAGTGCATGTTGAGAAGAATGAGGAAGCAGAATGGGAGGGAGAGACAGTCTCAGGCAGTGAGGAGGTTGAGAGGATGAGGTTGTTATCAACTGGGAATGCAGGGAAACACTGTCCCATGAAGAGTTTTGCTTGCAAGTCAACTGGTGGTATGCTGGCAGGTTCAAGGCCATGTATTAGACTGCCTGCAGAAAAGTTTCATGGTTTGAAGCAGGTGTACACATGGGTGATGCATTTCCAGTGGAGGCAGCATGGGTGAGGCAGTCAGAATAGCATGGGCATGTATTGATGAGGCAATTGTGGGTGTGGAAGAGGGGGTGGTGTCAGGTAGTGAGGGGAGGGGTGCACTGTAGGAACATAGGTGGGACATGCAATCATCAAGGGTGGGTGGTGAGCCTTCAGCTGTTGCCAGTAGAAGGAAAGGGGGCAGTGGGACAGAGCATGTCACAGGTGTTGGTAGAGGATGCAGCACAGTGGAGAGGGGGGAAGGTGAAAACTGTGGAGGAGGTGATGCCAGAAGAGTTCCATGAGTTTTTGGATGTTTTTGATAAGAGTAGGTCTAAACACTTACCAGCACATTGGAAGTACAATTTGGGAATTGACCTAATTCATGGGGCAAAGGTGCCACCACCCAGGAAGCTGTACCAGTTGGTGATATAAAATAAATCATACTATATGCTGAAAACTGTAGGAATAACAGGTGGACAATCCCCATAAACCCTGAAAACATGGAAACACTTGAATAATTTATAATTCTGAAAAGCTAATAAAATAACAGAGTATTCTACCAAGGAGTGGGATAGAAAAATAGGGATTAATTATTGATTATTCAATGCTAGAATGGTGGACATAATGGATAAGCCTCCCAGATGCAGCAGATCAAGAGATAATCAAGATCTGATGTTCTACTTCATGGAAATAATAAAGGAGATAAATCAGGACATGGAGAGGTCAAAAACAGACAAAAGAAAGGGGAATACATGCTAGGAATGTTGGGGAACTTTCCAGAACAAGAGAAAAAGTTTTAAAAATGATCTGACTAGGGGAAAGGCCCATGGAGAAGGAATGACTAAAAAGAGGAAGTGTCAGTGCCACAGGAATGTTTGGGATAAGTGAATGATCTAGGAATAGTCAAGAGAAAATGGGACAATGAAAAGAAGGCTCAGGAAGAGTTAGGACAAGCTCCAGATTCAGGAGAGTACTTGGTATGTCAAAAACATATGAGATATCAAGTACTCTGGAAAACAGAAGGAAGTGGATTGGCTCAGGAAAAGTCAGGACATTGGACTACATAAAAATATGAATGTTTAGGAAGGGAGGTATGGGAGGAATTTGTTCCTAGCATGTTTCAAACATCTAGAACAAGTATATTCATGTCCTTTTAAGAACATGAATGTTTTCATGGAAGTATCAGAACTCTGGAATGTGGTGACTCTAGGACTTGTCAGGCAAGCCCCAGAAGCATCAAAACTTATGGAATATAAAGAGATAGGTGTGATGGGCACAATACTAGGTCCTGGACAGTAGCAGACAGCAGGGGGGACTGGTGTTATGTCATTCATTAACACATGAATGTTTCATGAAAATAACAAAACTCCGGAAATACTTCATGAGTCTATCATGTTCTATGCAGGAAGGGGTTATCATCAGACTTATTGGTAATGGAACATAGTGGATGGATGAAAAAATGGGCAATGTTTTAAGGGAATTCAGTGGAAAAGGAAATACAGTACTATAGTTATAGCTTTCTCAAGTCACATGAAAAGATGGTCTGTGCACCCAAGAGAACAGTATAAATGTAGAAATAGGCTAGAGTTGACAGGAAATTAGTAGATAAAGGCTTGGTGGTTCCCAGGGAGTGAATCACTTAGGCTGGCTTTCATTAAGAAACCTCTACTTTAGTTTTCAAGACTTATAAGTCAGGAAATGCTTATATTATACAACCACAGTTCATTTGAATGGTTTAGTGTGATTAACTACCAAGCCCCAGAACTACAGTATTTTGCTTTAGCCAAGTACTACATTGGCACCTGCAGAATTGAGGGTGGTGCAGTAGTTTATTGATGAGAATCTAGCAAAGGGCTATATTTGGCAATCTAGTGCTCTGTATGGTGCCCCAGTTTTCTTTGTCAAAAAGAAAGACAGTTCACTGCAACTTATGATCAACTTTTTGGCACTGAATGCAGTCACAAAACTAGACACATACCTAATTCTGTTGACAAATGAGTTGCTGGACAGATTGAGGGTGGCAAAGGTTTTTGCAACTTTGGACATGAGGTGGAGGTATTATAACATGCAGGTGCAAGAGGGTGAGAGAGTGGAAAACATCATTCAGAACAAGGGATGGACAGTTTGAGTTCCTGGTCATGCAGTTTGGTTTGCATAATGTGCCAGCAGCTTTCTAGTGTGTGGTAAACAATTTGTTCCATGACTTGGTGGACATCTATGTGGTTCTCTACCTCAATGATATCATCATTTTCTCAGAAGACTCAACACAGTCATGGCCTCCACATTTATGAAGTCCTTTGTTGACTTAGGGAGGTGGACCTCTTTCTAAAGCTAGTGCAGTGTTATTTTTGAACAGCTGAGGTGGACTACTTGGGGCTGAAGATTTCACCTGGCCAGGTTGAGATGGATCTGGTGAAGGTTAGTGGGGTCAGAGACTGGCCCATACCATGCAATGTGTGCCAGGTGAATCAGTTCCTTGGATTCTGCAATTTCTACCATAGGTTTGTGGAGGACTATGCAACAATTACAAGACCACTGGAGCAACTGAAGACAAAGGACTGTGTGTGGCAGTGGAGTGAGGTGGAGCAGGGAGTGTTTGAGAGCTTGAAGGCAGCATTTGTCAAGGTGCCAGTGCTGATGATGTTGGACATAGAAGTGGCATTCTGGGTGGAGACTGATGCATTGGATTTTGTGGTGGGAGCAGTGTTGTTGCAGAAGGCACAAGATGGGGATTGGAGGCCAGTTGCATTCTTTTTGAAAACTATGCAGCCAGCTGAGCAAAACTCTCTCCAACACCACCACCCCCCTCTTTGCTACTTGGTTCCCCATCCATACCTTCTGTTAGGTGTTATCAAATTTTGTAGTCAGGCCTTTGCAACAGCTCATCAGGCCCAATGATGGATGACAAACACAAAATGGCTCAAAAAGAGACTCCACTATGCCTAGCAATAGTTCAGGTCCCTTGCCATCATAAAATACTTCAGGTTTTGGTGATCCAAAAATACATTGACTAGGAACAAGCTACTATCCAGGTATGACCTCCATACCCCAATGATCTCACCACCACATCAACTCCTTGTCATGCAAATTGTGTGCAGCAATTTGGTGGTGGTGGCAAGGGTGGCAGTAGCACAAGCAATTTTGGCAGATAGTGACATCCTAAGAAAGATTTGAGTGGCAGCATCTAAAGATCCAAAGTGTCACCACTTCTGGGTTTGCTGGAGGCACTGGCATTGGTGAGAACTTAGCTGAAGGAATTTGCAGTGGAGGATGGGCTTGTGCAGTTCCAGGGCTTGGTCTATGTCCCTGACAATAATGAAGTCAAATAGTTGATTTTGCAGTTGTATCATGATTCAATCCCAGCAGGACATGCAGGGCATGCAAATACATTTGTGCTCATAGCCTCATAGCAAGAAACTACTTTTGGCTGCAGATGTCAGAGTTTGTGCATCATTATGTTGACAGGTGCAAGGACATGTCAATGCATCAAACCTTGCTGCCAGAAGCCATATTGTCTACTGCAGCCATTGAAAATCCCTGATGGTTCTTGGCAACACATTTCAACAGACTACATTGGCCCACTCCCAGCATCACAAGGCTGTGACATGATCCAAAGAGGGCCCACTTCCTTGGTGCACATTTCACAGACAATGCTGCTTCAATGTGCAATACCTTCATGGAAAGGGTGTGGTGTTTGAATGGCATATCAAAGAAGATTATTTTGGATTGGGGCCCACAGTTTGTGGTCCAGTATATGAGGAGGATGTGGGAGCATTTGGGTTTAAACCTGTACTGTTGATGGCCCACCATCCCTAGTCAGATGAGCAAACAGAGCAAGCAAAGCAGGAGTTTGAGGTGAATCTAAGGGCATTTGTGGATTACTATCAAGATGACTGGATGGACTGGTTACCTTTTGCAGAGTTTGCATTTAATAACTGTGTCAATGTAGCAATTGGCATGTCTTGGTTTTATGCTGAACACACCTATATACAACCCAATGTTTTCTATTGATCCTGTGGATTTGCAGATGGTTCTGAAGGCTGATGTATGCTTGGATAGGATCTGGAAGTACAGAAATGATTTGAGGGAGTTGTTGGAGTTGGCAGTGGAGAGGATGAAATGCTTTTAGGATGCCTGGATAGATGAGCTACATGATAGGCAACAGAGTTTACCTGGAATGTGCCAACTTGCACTAAAATTGCCCAAACCACAAACTTGACTTCAAGAGGTTTAGCCCATTTAATATTGTGCAAAAGATCTCAGATACAATGTACTGGTTGTTGCTTCCTAATGGGTGGTTGATACACAACATTTTCCATGTCTCATGCCTAGTGACAGCAAGAGAGGACATGATCTTAGGCCATAAGCAGGAGCCTCCACTGCTCATTCAGATGGAGACAGGGGACAAGGTCAAGGTCAAGATCAAGAGGATCCTGAAGAAGAGGAAGACAAGGGGAGGGGTGTCCAGGGTTTTATTATGGTGGAAGGAGTATGACAAGAGTGAGGACAAGTAGTTGAAGGAATACAACATGCCCTATATATTGAAAGCAATACAGGAGTTCAGGGAAAACAAGAGGACATGAGGAAAGCAATATGGCAAACAACAAAATTAGTGCCATGATAGGCAGCTTTTTTTCCCTGCTTGTTCCTCTTAGAAGTGGGGGGGAAAGTGTCACAATACACATGTGACCATGCTCTGCATATTGTAGTCAATAGACACAATACCTTTCCTTAGCTGAGTCTATTTGTTTATCAGGTATGTTGTCACACATCTACATAGCAACTACTACAATACATTTGTTTATCAGTGCTATGGATGTGTCACATTGCAATCAGCTGGTCAAAGCCTTACATCCACCATGCAGAACATATGAAAAGCATTCTGTGCAACAACTTATTGTGGCTGAGGATGATGTGCAAGGATTCTATAAAACCTTGCTGGACTATGCTCAGAAAATAGCGGTCTTTCCAGATAAATTTACAATTTATGAGAAGTTCTTGGAGGGACTGCCCTCCAATATGCTCATTGCTATAATATGCAAAGGAGGCCTCACATTGGAGGTGAGCACAGTTGAAGAGTTCATGTCTGAGGCCTGAGCATATGAGAACAGTATCAATACTGCAGTGCACTATTTTAAGCATCACAAATCCTGAATGGGACAGATCAATTCCTTGGCTGCCCTGCACTCTAGCAAATTGGGGCTAGTGCAAGCCAAGATGTCTGATCTGGTAAGTGTATTGAACTTACTAGCAAAGGGTGTCACTTGACTGCTGTTAACACTTGCCAGTAAACCACTCAAATGTTCAATGCTGAGGGCCTTAGAGGCCCTTAAACCAGCACTGAAATTAGGTGTTAAGGTGTTGGGAGGGGTTGGCATGAGTCATCTAGTGACTCTAGCAAAGCCAAATCAAGATGACTATGAAGTCATGCAAGGAGCAACATGCTATAATGGTGGCAAGTTGGGCCATTATGCCAAGGATTGCAAGGAACCAGCTAAGCCAGTGCATTTCAAAATAGTTTTATCCTTTATAAAGTCCTAAAATTACAAATGGTCACTTGATTTGGCCATTGGTCATTGTTGTGGTGTCCTTTTGAGTACACAAAGCCATTGGTTCAATTTCTGTTGATTGTACCTTTTATGACTATTATTGCATTACCAATGCATTATGTATGTCCTTACTTGATGTGTTAACTGTGATGCATTCCTCTTGATATGACTTCCTACAAAGAATAATGCATTTCATTTGGTGTCTAATTACACAATATGCTGCATTACTTTGTTAGGATCAGATACTCCATCTGGGATTCCAAGATTGCAACCATCATTGAGGAAAGGGGGATCATGAGATTTCATAGATATCATCAGGGAAACCAGGAATTCCAAGTTAGGCAGAGCTTCCACAAAGTTTTAGTAATCATGCATAGCTATGTAAAATTTGACTGACTTAACCATCTACCTGTAGTTTTTGAAACTTTAACATTGGACAAGACAATAATGCATAATTACATGGAATTCAACTGAGCTACTGTAAATTACCAGAGTTTTCCCAGAGGGTTGTTAGATGGAAAAATAATTATCCACTTATCATTGAGGACAACATGTTAAGGATATGAACCCACTATGTTATGTAATTGTCATATGTTATGTTCCATATATTGCTGTTGCACCTCAGTGTTCTGCCAATCACTGCAGTGTAAGTCCTTACATTCTTTACTCTGTTCATGCTTGCTTATCCTACCAGTATCACCTCTGTTCACAGGTAGATACAGAATATAATTAGTGTTTTACCAATCACTGAGGTTATCACTTCTATTCACAGTTCCATCCCCTATTGTAACTCTGCTCCTTTGAGATCAACCCTAATAAACAGGTTATGGGCCCTGAAGATACCTACAATGTTTCATCTTTGAAACTCACTGTTCTGAAGCTCACATCTGACAGATTCAACTGGACATTGTACCAAGAACATATCACTAATGCAATCACATCTAGAAAGCTCTGTCAACATGTTGTTGGTACTGCATGAAACCCAGCTATGCTTGTCAAATGTAGAGGTTCCTTTTTTTATTGAAAACAAGTCAATGACCCCCTTGTCAGACAAGGAACTTGAGGAGCATGAGGACAAGATGGAAGACTGGCTTCAAAAGGAAGCAACAGTCCATGATATAATATATGCCACTGTCAATCAGTCTATGTTCCACCAGATAAAAGGGGAATCAACAGCTGCTGCTGTGTGGAAGAAGCTCACATCTATCCATGGAAATAGAGGTGCAATGTTTGAGACTGATCTTCTTGCTTGGCTACAGAACTCTCAGTTCATTGAAAAATGGCAAAATCAGCATGCATGACCACCTCACAAATCTTGTTATCCTTAAGAGTGGCTTGCCAAAATTGATTGCCCCCTTTCCAATGCCTCTTTTTCCAGCTATATTTGGACTTTGTTGTCACTTGCACCTTCATTTAGACCCCTACTCATGACACTCACCACAAATGCCCATGTTACTGGCAAGCCTGTATCAAGTCAAGATCTTATATAGATGAAGGAGCAAACAATGCAGCTATTGAGAGCAGCATTAACTAGTATCATGAAGCAATGATTGTGGCTCATGCTAAAGCCAAAGGTGAATCTAAAGATACCAAAAAGGGGTCTAAGTTCAAAGAAAAAGGGAAGGATAAGCATCATTGCAGCAATTGTGATGAAGACAGACATACTGTTGATCAATGCTTTAAAGAAGATAGAAGAATGGCAGGGAAGGCAGCTGATTGGTGGGTTAAGAAGCACAAAGAAAAGAGCAAAGACAAAGCAAAGTCAGCCAATGCTGCTGAGACTGAGGACAACTATGTGTTCCTTGTCTACATCCCTATTGATGCTCCAAATGACCATGGTGATGAAAATGTTGCACTTGCTATCATGTCAGGTCACAACCACAAAGCTCACACTGTATCACTGACTGTTGATGTCATTATCAACTACAGTGCTAGGTAGCCACTTCTTGCCATTCCATGAAAAGTTTCTAAGTTACAGAGAGAGCAGCCCCTGAACCAGTCCATGCAGCTGATGGACACACATTTAGTGCTCTTGGTTGCAGTGATTTGCACATTTGCCTTCCAACTAAAGATGGGGAAAAGCAAGTATCCATTCTATTAAAGAAAGTCTACTATGCACCTCAGATGGCTTTTACACTCATATCTGTGTCATGTCTTAACTGTGCTGGGTGTTACCTTCTCATTAAATATGGGATGTGTGTTATCTGCAGCCCAAAACCTCAATGCAAAGTAATTGGTTGAGTTCCTGCAGTCCACAGACTTTACTGTGCTCATTCATCAATCACTCCCTCATCCCCAAAGCATACAGTCAATGTAATTTCAAAATCTATCATAATCAGTATGCTCCACCATTGAATGAGACACATCAACCACCAAGACTTATGGGAGGCAGTCTTCCAGGGAGTTATCAATGGTGTCAACCTAGATATGTCATCCAAGCCAGAGTTTTGTGATGCTTGTGTAAAGAGAAAGGCTGCAAGAAACTTGTTTCCAAAAAAGAGCAAAACAACTTATACTCAGTATGGAGAAAAGATAGCCAGCAATTTATGAGGTTCAGCCCAAGTCAAATCAATGGGTGGGGCTCTTTACTCCTACACCAATATTGACCTTCACAAATGTGAAGAGCACATCATGTTCCTACCCTGCAAGTCCAACACATTTAAAGCCTACTGTAATTATGAAGCATGAGTGAAGGTACATTGTGGAGCACAAATCAAGACTTAGGTGACAAGTTCACAAGTATTCAGATAAAAGCACACCGGGATGCTGCAGGCACAGTCAATGATATAACTTAACAGTATATGATTCTCCACAATCAGATGGTATTGCTGAACATGCAAATCACACCATTGTTGAGGGCATGCATGCTATGATGATTGTGGTAGGACTCCCAAAATATCTCTGGGCAGAGGCCTAAATGCCACATGGTTTGGCTTTGAAATCGGGCTCCATGCAGCTCACTTCCTAGAAATGTCATGCCATTTGAAATAGCAACAGGGAAAAAGCCCAATATCTCAAATCTCCAAGAATGGGGTGCACATACATACATCAAGCTCCACAGCACCAGGAAACTTGATTCAAAAGTTGAGGAAGGCAGGTTGGTCAGCATAGATGATCAGTCTAAAGGCTACAGAATTTACTGGCCACTGTTGAAAGGAATGTATATTTTAATAGAGATGCTGCTATTCATCAGAACAGTGTTCAAATTGGGGGGGAGTGGGACTCACATAGAAAATTTGACAGTCCCCATGCAACATCTGATCCTCCCTCAACCAAATCTCCAATCTCATCATCCAACCAAGCCTCTAGTCCCATTCCTGGTGTCACTAAGTCTGAGCTGCCCATCACCCCACCATCTGAAAGTGCAAAAGACAATACCAAAGATCAGCAAAGCTCAGCTCAAAACAGCTCAGATACTTCCAAGGCTGAGATACCACCTCCCAAAAACCCTCCACACCTTTGCACATGTTGAACTCACTCACTGGCATTCCTCAATACAATTCTGAGCAATATGGTAGAGGACAATGCTGAAATGCCACCAAGAATGTAAATGTTGATGAGTCAACATTTATTGTTGACATGTTTGGCATCCTTGAATCAAGCTCTGTCAAAATTGAAGGCACAAACAACAAATGGTTTCAAGAAATTATTGAACATGCATTGGCTGCCAGCAAAGACATACTGTCCATCAAAGACACATTAGATGGCAACAAAAAGGAAGATTGGTCAGCTGCAATCAATGCTGAACTAGACCAAATAGAAAAGCTAGGCACATGGGAGATTGTTCAAGCCCCTTCAGATGCAAATATAATTTCTTGCCACTACATACTCCATCACAAGCATGGCACAAATGGCCACATTGTTCATTACAAAGTGTGGCTGATTGCCAAGGGACTTGAGCAACAATTTGGTGTTGATTACACTGAAACTTTTGCTCCAACACACCATCTTCCTTGGACAGCAAGTGTACATGGAACAGATTGGTCAAATGTTTTGGTCTGGATGAATCTCATATTACAGTCACACCAATGGAAGCTGGAGCTGACTTTTCACCTGACTCCTCATTGGTATTCCCAACACTCCTTCTGCCTATCGCTACCATGAAATGATTGGTTTGCTAATGTATGCCACTGTAACGACATGTTCCAATTATTTTGTATGCAGTTTTCTGTTCTATCTCAGCATCTCGATGCACCCAGGACAACTCATATGATTTCTGTAACTCAAGTATTCCAATATCTTTGTGGCATTGTTGACAAGAAATTGACCCTCAGAGGCATGAACCCTAAAAGTTCAGGATATTCCAATGCTGACTGGGCATCTCAAATGCACCCTCACTCAATATCTGGATTTGCTTTCTTTGTTGGTCTTGGTGCTGTGTCCTGGGGTTCCAAGAAGCAGTCTATTATCATTCTGTCAAGTACTGAATCTGAGTATGTCATGCTGACTCATGCTGCCAAGGACATCATCTGGATACACAAGTTACTTAAGGACCTTTCTTTTTTCTATTCTTTTTCTTTACCTAATGATTTATATTGTGACAACCAAGGTGCTATTTGTCTTGCAAAAGATGCTACATTCCATGGTCAAACTAAGCACATTGACATCCACTTTCATTTCATTTGCCAAACCATATCCTCTTACCACATTTGTTTACACTACATTCCTGTCAGGTCCTGCTGATGACGGGGGCTCGACTACACTGGCAAGTCCTTACTAGGCAAGCTCGGGAGGCTAAGTATGAGTCCGAGGCTTATCAGAAGCTCCAGTGCAACTACAAGTGGCCCGAGATGAAGTCCAGATGCTCTGGGGTATGAGTAGTGCACGCGCATGCAGGTGGGAGTGCTCCAGGTTGAAGAGCACAAGTTCAGGGAGGGGAGTTGTCTAATGGAGAGGTGAGGGAGGATGGGAAAGATAGGATTGATTGGAAACAGAAGTAAGTTTGGAAATTGATAGTGATGAGTACGGAACAGATAGGAGATAGATTGATTAGGAAATCTGGAGATGATAAGAGATACGGAACTGGAGATAGAGATAGAAAGGGAGAGATATGAGACAGGAGATAGAGAGATAGAGGAAGAGATATGGAACAGGAATACAAGTCACAGAACAGAAGTACAAGGTGCAGAGATGAGATACGAGAGATGAGATGAGAGGGATAGATGGAGGCACAAAACTAGACCGGAACAGAAACAAAGACTATGGTGAATATCGAGACTACCAACTCGTATGCTACCCTATGATTTATATATTACCCTCCTGCTAAGTCCTGGGACAGGGTCCCAGCCTGGGACTGTGGCATCTGATTATCCTCCGGCTAAGTCCTGGGACAAGCTCTCAGCCCCGGGGTCATGACATCTTGTTGGGGCGTGTTGGTGCGGGCCGCAGCTGCCCTGCATAGAACGGGTCGGCGGTTGTGGTGCATGATAGTGCCACAGGAGCGGGTGTGGAGCCTGGTGACGTGCCAATGGTTTGCAGGAGGAATGTTACATGATGGCCAGGATGCCGGTGGTTCAGTTATATCTAAGGACAGGGAAGCCTCGGGGTGACATGTCAGCCGAGATGCCGGAGTTTGGTGATGCCCGGGGGTCTGTCCAGAGATAGCTGAGGGTGTTGCCAGTGCAGCATTGTGAGGTTGTTGGTGGCCCCGGAGGTGGGGGGAGTGGGGGGGAGGTGTGTGTCAGGGTCGGAGCAGCATATGAGGGTCTGGAGTTGGCGGGGTCATGACAATTCCTACTGCCAATATAATCACAGATATCTTCACAAAGTCCTTTGCCTGAGTCAAGTTTGAGCATTTCTGTGACCTTATCAATGTTCAGTAATCCACCTTTACATCGAGGGGGAGTGTCAAGGATATGGACCCACTACATTATGTAATTGTCATATGTTTTTTGTTCTGTATGTTGCCATTGCACCTCAGTGTTTTACCAATCACTGAGGTGTAAGTCCTTACATTCTTTACTTTGTTCATGCTTGCTTATCCTACCAGTATCACCTCTGTTCACAGGTAGATACAGAATATAACTAGTGTTTTACCAATCACTGAGGTGATCACCTCTGTTCACAGTCCCATCCTCTATTATAACTCTGCTCCTCCAAGATCAACCCTGCTCAACACAACATGCATTAGATAGCTATTACTTAGCTGTTATAATTGTAATCAAGGAAAGATACATCTATCACTGATTGGAATTAAGTAAATATGCATCTAAGTGAAATTACAACTGCAGAGATTTGAAATTACAGCCTTGTATATAGGAGAGACAATGTTTCAAAACAAGCAACACTTACTACTACACCATATGACCATCACTAGTATATTGGATCAGGCAAGTGAGTAGGAGGTTGCCTGGGGTTCATTTGGGCAATGATTAAATCACTGTAACTATCTTTCTTTCTTTCATTGTTTACATATTTCACATATCACAACTCATTGTTTCTTTGTCATATTCTGTATATATACTGTGGGCTCCAGTCAGAGGCAACCTTGTCATTTCACACTGCACTCACAGGTATGTATCAACTCCTAACTACAAATGTTGTCTCACACTGCACTTGCAGTGCTCATCATATAGATCACACATTATGTCACATGTCTTTTATCCCTCACCCACCATCCCTGTTCTTTACATTTGCACTCCATTGAACTACTTCCATATGTTTAATCTCCTATAGTTAACTTGATTTTGGCCCATTCTCTCCATCAGCAGATGGGCTGGCTCAAGAACTTCTAGACTCAAGAAATTCCATTTCTTCCCATGATACTTGCCCAAAAACCTGACAAACAGCTGTCACCACTCCTTTCCCACTCTACCAAATGATTGCCTTGAATCAATGAAAAATAATCTTGATACTGTCACCTGTATATCCAACTCTATTGTTCACTCTTTGCAAGCAATCCTAGAGACATCAATCTTACATTTATACCTATGGAATCTAGATAGTCTATCTGCATCTACTGTCATTAATGCAGTTTACAGCATCTATGGTCACTGTTGAGTGCTTGCATGTAGACCTATTGGTACAACCACAAATTGTATCAATGTTTACCAGATTTTTGTTCCACATTCTTTGTCACAACCAATTGACCCATGTTTAGAATCTTATGTAGCCTTGGAAAAGTCAAGTATGTTATTGGACTTTGGACTTTGGCAAATCACATCTACACACATATATTGGAATTATTTGCCGACAACACCCTCAGTCATTAGGTCCAGACTTCTAACAGAGTAGGATCATAATGCTGTATAATGCATCAAAATTCCTCAGTATTGACAAAAGACCACATTATGATTCCTGGTAGTTTACATAAATTTAACAAAGCTGTCATAAGTTTACATGGCCTTTGGTAATTATTGCAAATGCATCAAAATTCCCCGAGCGCTTTTGAATTCCTGGTAAACTCAACCAAAATTTCCATGAGTTTATTGCAAATTATTGAGTATACACGATATTTATCTCTAACTAGATCAAATGACCCATAGCTACAATAAACTTAACAATTCCAGTTTTCCTGATGATGGTCGAGCATGAGTTTTCCATTTTCTTTTTTATTCTTCTTTTATTGTTTTGGGGGGCTGTTATCTATTGTCTGAAAATCGGACTGTCAAGTTGGACTATCGCCGTGTTCATACTGCTTCTACGAGTAACGGATTGTATACTTTGTTGTCTTTCAAGAAGAACCCATGAAATTGAACTTATGATGAAATTGGTAACAGCCTCAGTGATGACAAGTTTTTTGTGATGCAGACTTGAATATGCCTGACCAACACCCATCATCTTTAGTTTATTGTTGTAGTTGTCGTCTTCCATGTTGTTGTGACCCTTCCGGACATCAAAATATTGTACAATTGTTCGAGAACTAGGTGAAATACCTATATGCACATCGACAGGTAGGTACGGATCGTTCATCAATTTACTCTATCCCAATTGTACGCGCATCATCATGTCCAGTATGACTCGTTGCGCGACCGACATCTGGGTATGACGGCTTGTCTTATACCCTTAAAATACACTCACATCTAGTTATCAGCGTACCTACTTCCCAGCCTGGTTTCCTTTCCTTGCTTCAAATGGCACGAGCACTAGTAGTCATGACACAGAAATCTCGACCCTCGACCCTTCTAACAGTATACCTCTGATTAACCGATTACCTAGCGATCTACTATTAGCAATATTCTTCTCGGAAACGGATGTTCATTCTGCCAATTACGACATGAAGGACTTCAAAAGGAGATTACCTCGACGTACGCTTTCTCGCGGTGGGAAACTTGATCCGCTCGTGCTTGGTCAAGTCTGTAGACAGTGGAGGAACCTGACCTTAACTACTCCATTGCTATGGGCATCCTTCTTTGTTTTGTGTAACCTTAAAGCCCAAACGGTCGAACTTCTCAAGATCTGGCTAGACCGTTCCGAGAATGTGCCACTAGACATCAGCTTCTTGGAAACAATGTGTGATTTGAAGAATAACGAGGCATGGTATAACGCACCGCAGAACCCGGTCACACCACAAATCATGGAGCTCTTGACGGCTCACGCATATCGTTGGAAGACGATTGACTTTGGATTCTCTCTCCAAATATCACCTGAGTTGCAGAACTTGCCATCGGACTCGTTCAAGATCCTCGAATCGGCAAAACTTCGTAGTCGCCGAGCGACGAATGTCAGGTTTGACGAGGTCCCACCATTGGTGAAAGTATGGGACTTCTTCCATGCGTCCCCTTCATTTCATGCTGCACAATACGAAATGGAGTATGTGCAGAGTAATCCACAGGACATTCCTTGGTCTCGTCTCACTTTTGTTGACGTGACGCAATGTATCGGCTTTTTAAAATTCTGCCAGAGTGCAAAAATCTCGTGGAACTTCGTTATACTGATCCTGCAGCATGTTATCATGATCCTGCAACGGGTTACTATTCTCTGTTTGAGATGAGAGAAAACAGGGAAGATTTACCCACACCTCTCACACTTGTTGTACTCCCTTCCCTTCGCCATCTATCCATGATCGTGTCGAGCCCTCCCGACGAAGCCTTTCGAAACCTTACTCTTCCAATGTTGGCTTCAGTCCACATACGCCAGAACAACATTTGGTTAACCCAACCCGACCCTTACGAGTTTACCGACCTCTTGATGAGATCGCAATGCACCTTGAAACAGTTTTCTTACTATGCTCTAGGTAGTCCAGTTGCAGAACAAGTTCTCATGGAAATGCTCGGGTCTCCATCTACGTCATCTGTTGTGGATGTCGTTTTGGAAGTTCGAGTCACAGACGATTTTGCAAAGTGGATGATGAGTGACTCAGGCAAAGCGGCACTCCCTCAACTTGAGACTTTCACACTTGTGCGATCATGTATGGAGCCTGGTACACTTAGCAAGATGATCTCCTCTCTGATGGAAGGGCATAAAGCCTTGCGATTTTTTGAAGCTCAATTTTGGGATCGATACGAGGAAGACAGACAGAAGTTTTCGGATTTAAGAGAGAAAGGCTTGGTGATAAAGGATTAGACTCTAACCAAGCCAGTTTTGTTCTATAAGTTCAATGGAATTTGATATTCTTGACACGATATCGGTCCGCGGGTCTGCGAACAGCATGTCCCCTCCTGTCACGATAGAAAAGAATGTCACCTGGAGGTAATAGCATATGAGCACAGTCGGAAAAGTACTCGGAAGTCGGTAACAAACCTTCATTGTCGACAAATTGACATTTGTTGTAGTTTTCCCAGAGAACCTGGAAAACAGGCTTCTCGGAATAGACGTAGTGATCGCCGATGAATACCTTCAAATACTGCGTAGCTTCAGAGCCATGGTCTATAGAGAGTATATATCAGGAACAAAGAGTGTGATATTCCAATAACGGCGCACAAAAAGGCATTTTAGGAAAGAACTAGAACAAAAGTAAATTGTCAGTCAAGATGTAAGAGGAGATTGGGTTGGAGAGTATAGCTTACATGGTGTATGACGTGGTAACGAGCGACGTCATGGAGGAAAAAGCGCCCCTGCCATCCGAGCAAGTTACGATCAACGGTGGCGGCGGCGCCGCGCTGGAAGTTCCATTCCTTACCACGGTAGTGAGGGAGAATGGGGTCGGTGTGATGAAGGTAGGTAATCATGACGACTGGATGCCCAAATTGAGTCTGTATGACCATGCTGGAGAAATACAGAGAAACTTACACCAGTGAGTAACCTCAAGCCAAGGGATGCCATAATACTTGATGACGTTTATGGCACCGTAGATAGAACAAGCATGACCAACGGCCCACACCATGGCAGCAATTCCGATGTTAGACATGATGATGGCGTTCCTCTGAGCCTTGGTGAAGAGGATCGAATTGGCTAGTGAAGCAGGAGCTAAAGTTTTCGATAAGATCATTATCAATATCACTCACGATCGAAGTGATTGGTCCATTTTGGGTAGTTTTTCTGGCCGGAGACATTGAAAACTGCCGAGAGGTTTCATTAGTTCAAAATTCATATTCAGCGGGGGAGAATACATACGAAGGTATGCGGGAAATGCAAAGAGCTGTTGGCGGACCAGCATGTAAAAGGTGTAGATGGGAGTATCGCCAAAGATATCCTCGTAGTCTATATCCCGCTCTGATACTTCGTCTGGGATCCCAAGGTCCTCGCGAGTCTTGGGAATGTAGACTTCATCGCGTTCCATGGAAGCATGATTGCTGTGGTGACGGTGATGTGAGATCTTCCAAGAGAAGTATGGTGTCCAGAGAAAGCTGTGAGTAGCCTGGAAGAAGAGGTTAAAACAGTAATTGATATTGATAGAGTTAAGCTCACAAAGCCGAGTACGTCGTTAACAAGTTTGTAGTCAGAAAAGGCACCATGTCCACACTGAAAGAAGATTCAGAAAGGTGAGTTTCCAAGAGAAATTTGACGTTGACCTCGTGGCCGATGACCCAGATACCTGTGAAAATAAGACCCTGAAACCACCAGCTAAATAATAAGGTCAGTGTAAGAAGACCAAGGAACAACATAAGATCCTCACTAAACGCCCCAAGCAGCCCAACGAGCAACTTCCGATCCTAACTGAGTGAGAAGATCTCGAGTCTCTGCCTGTTTGAAGTATGGATCGATAGTAGTAGCTAGGGACCAAGCCACTGTTGCCATCAACACATCTCGAGTGAAGTAAAACAGTCCTCTTCTCGTATCGCGAACGAAGTACTTGCTTGGGATAGCAGCTCTGATTTCCCTAAGGGACCTATCACGCGAAGGAAGAGTGGATTGACTTGAGTTCAATAAAAGTCTATTATTAAAATTGGCCAAGAAACTGACCAAGGCATCGGAGTGAACGGGGGAAGCGTATCCTCAGGGTATTCCTTCATGGCGGTATTGTAGATAGAGATATGAAACAAAGGGAAGCAGGCGTCGATAATTGTGAGGCAAATAGACGCATTTATATCGGATCGTTGGCTATAAGCCAGAACATGAATGAATGAATATTCTTCCAAAGTGTAATCGACGGATGCCGACGGTTGATCAAGATATGACGGTAACCACTCTCTTGCCGTAAATTGTCATTCAGACTGCCGACTAGTATTTTGGAAGACCTAGAAGACTAGAACCAGAGTAGCCGTAATCTGATAAACATCAAAGCAACGGAAGAAGCCAGTAAATGTGGGTTTACCCGGTCCTACATAATGCCGAATTTGGACGATCATGCGTCACGCTTGTCTACCCTCGTTTCTTTCTTCTCTGATCATTGAAAAATGCCAAACTCCGAGCAATTGCTCTGTCTTCTTCCTCTACCAGGGTCCTTCATTGAAAACGTGAATCTGATTTCGGATACCCCCGCGCCTGTCTCGTCTCTGCTAGGACTCGTGCTTGGTGGATTGACCCGCTTTCTTCCAATATGTTTTCAACCCTCTTCAAAGACGGTCCTGAATACAGGAAACGCCTCCAGACACCGTTTGCACCCACAAAGGCAAGTTGATCCATTGTCTCGTATGCATCGGAACCAATAATATGGCGTGCGGTCTAGGCTACCCTGCAGGAAATCCACTCAATCGTCCCGAAACACCTGCACGAAAAGAACGCCTTCAAAGCCTTGTTCTACGTTGTCCGCGATGTCTCCTGTGCCGTGATCGTCTATAAGCTTGGCTGGCTGGTCGACCCCGCTGCGAAATCTCTCGTTCAGGATTACGGTGCACCACAGGTGTTTGGAACCGCCATTAAATGGACACTTTGGGCACTTTACTGGCACTGGCAAGGAGTCATTCTAGCGGGCTGGTGGTGTATGGCTCATGAGGCTGGTCACGGCTCCCTCTCGAATTACTCTTGGTTCAACCACGTTGTCGGGTATACTCTTCACACTGTATGCTGTCTCAGATTTTGGTGACTTCGGGAGCTTATCGATTATTTGCAGTTTATCCTTGTTCCTTATTATGCTTGGAGGTCATCGCATCATGCTCATCACAAGGCAACTATGTCCGTAGAACGTGACGAAAACTTTGTTCCTCGCACACGAACTGAGTATGGATTGCTGCCCGAGAATATCGCCCATATCAGTGATTATCACGAGATTTTTGAGGAGACGCCAATTTATACACTCTTCCGCATGCTTTTTATGCAAGTGCTTGGCTGGCAATACTACCTGTTCACTAACGCGATGGGAAACCAAATGTACCCGCCATGGACTAACGTGTGTCATTTTCCAGTTCTTATGGGCTGTATGGATTGAAGATCTGCTTTGTCTCCTAGCATTTCCAGCCTTCCTCGCCTCTCTTTAAGCCTCACGAGCGAAACGGAATCATCGCCTCTAACATTGGGCTGACGGCTATGTCCTGCATCCTCTATCTCTGGACTCGTGAAGTTGGTCTGCACAACTTTCTCAAGCTCTACTTTGTTCCATACCTCGTGCGTTTCCAAAATCTTGGCAGTCTGTACTACGTCCAACGCTGAAAATCGTAGTTGGCAAACCACTGGATCGTCATGCTTACCTATCTTCACCATTCCGATCCTACCATCGCTCACTACCGTACTCAGCAGTGGTCGTTTCTACGTGGCGCAGTATCAACTGTTGATCGACCCCTCTTGGGCTGGGCGGGTCGCTTCTTCCTCCACAACGTTTCGCATGATCACGTATGTTGCTTGCTGCTCGATCTCGACTTCCTTCATGATCATTATACGCAATCCTAGGTTGCCCATCACCTTTTCTCGTCTATTCCTTTCTGTAAGTTACACAATCCATTTCAACTAGATATCTGCTCACCCTTCCAATTCAGACAACCAGCCGCAAGTCACAGAGGCAATCAAGAAAGTCCTTAAGGAAGACTACAACTACGACTCCACAGTAAGCCTCCCTCACTTTTCCTTTTGTATCTTTCATTGATTATCATGTTTTCTCAAAGAATACCTTCCGCGCGCTGTACCGTACCTTCACTCAATGCTGCTTCATTGAAGATAATGGGGACATTGTCTTCTACAAGAATAAAGATGGTAAGGCTGCACGCGTGCTCGCTCCGGGAGCATTAAACAATGAGACAAAGAAGACGACGTAGAGCATTATAATAGATCAATCCTATGTGATTATCCACTGACAACACAAGGATTAGTGGTATTGGGTGATTTCCATAATGTTGATGGATTAGATATGAAACGAGATTTCGGGTGTCTTCAGCTTTCATAAAAATGGCACAGATCTAAATAGTGAATGAAGTCTTTGTTGTGTAATCTGTTGTCTACGAGTTTTATATCTGTTTTGTTCAAGGAGTATGACAGACATCCTATAACAGGATAGTTATGCTGTGCACAACTCCTTAGTCAGAACCAGTCTATTGATCTATCTACCAAGTAAGCAAGGTTAGGCAAGTCTGCTTACATTAAGTAAGCAGTGGCTATTTACAAGGGTAGCATGAGAACACACCAACACATACTCAATGAGCTACACCTGGTGCCTTCAGCATTAGTGAGCTCATTGTGGGCTTGCCCTCAAACCCTGACTGCATCCTAGCCCCAACTTTGCAAGCTCAGTTAGGGCCTTGTCAGCCACCTCATTGCTTAATCCCAGACCCAACTTTGCTGTGCTCAGTTAGGGCCTTGTGTTCAAAAATCAATGCTTAGTCTCAGCCCCCCCCCTCAAACTTAGCATGGCCAAATAAATACTGTATTGTCCTATCTTGTGTGAATGTATGCATGATGCTAGCAAGTCTCCAAAATTTGCTGGATAACACATATCTCACTATCTGGCATTGCCAAGGGACATATTCATTAGTGATGTACCCATAGAGCTTCTTGATCTCTTGGGGGTTCATGGAAAACCCACAGGCAATGCTTGTAGATACTTGAACCAGGTATGTCTGCCTTCTTCTGATTTTGATATTTATAAGCAGTCACTTGATCAGTGCCCTTCCCAAAAAATACAGCATTTGAACAGGGAGATACAGCATTTGAATAGGGAGATACAGCATTTGAACAGGGAGATACAGCCTTTGAACAGGGAGATACACCATTTGAACAGGGAGATACACCAATTTGAACAGGGAGATACAACATTTGAATAGGGGGATACAACATTTGAATAGGGAGACCAATACAGGTACTCCCAAATTCTTATAAGAATTTTGATGCTCCACATTGTTTGTGTCCCAAATTCATGCTCTGAGAATTGCTGGAACCTGCCCATTCCTCTGGCAATCTTGCCTCTTGCAGAGGCACTCAGCTTCTTATTGCTGGCTCTCTTTTTTCTTCTTTTGGGCCAAAAACAGCTGACTCCTGAGTTAATTCATTGATGACTTTCCAGGCTTGCTTACCTTTTTGTTAGAACTCAACAATGAACTCTGCCCATCATTGCAGAGTTATGGTGTAAGTCCTCAGTCACTCCAAGTATATGTTGTTGACTGAATTTATTACTTGCAGAGCTACAGTGTAAATCTACAGGATATGGTAAGTTGATTTATACATAAATGTAAGTAGATCAGCTTACCCTCAGTCACTCCAAGTATATGTTGTTGACTGAGGGCTTGCATCTCCTATGTCTAAATGATCTACCAAAAAAATTTAGGTTTGGAAGTAAAGTGGGACAAATACTGATCACACACCACTTCAAGTGGTGCGTCACTACCCAGTGCTGATTTAGTAAGTATAGTAAGAAATGAGAGAATAGAAAGATATGACAACATATCAGATGGTTCAGACAAGACATTCCTCAACAATAATCACTCTCATCTGGGTCTACACCTTGTCTCCCTCTAGGTACTGAGGTAATTGCTCAATGGTTATCCATTTGTGGATCTAAATGTATAATTGCTGTCCTAAGTTCCTCAGGGAGAGCTGAAAAGGTCACCTAGCACCAGAAACTGTAGTGCTTCCTATGGCTGCTCCATATAGAACATCCTGAGTAAAATTGTGGACCACAATCAGGTTTGCATCAATAGGCTGTTGTTCTCCATGACACCTCGTCAGCCTATTGCTTTTTCTCTCTGAAGCATGCATAGAAGCCAACAACCCTCTTTCTATAACATTTGGTACTGAGTTCCTTATCCACCTTCATAGGTACAGGGCTCAAAACAGGCTGGAATGTCCATTGTGCCTGAGGAACATTCCTTGCTATTTTCTGTCATTGTGCCCTCTGCATAGTACACCCTGCCATGTCAGCTGAATGTACTCCTGCACTACCACTGGTTGCACTTGACAAAACTGCCACTGCAGATGCTGCTCCACAAATTCATATTGTTCAACTGGAGTTGGTCCAGTTCTTTAATACTGCCCTGTTGGGACTAGCCCAGCCCTTCAAAACTGTTCTGCTGGAGCTTGCCCAGTTCTTGAGTATTGCTCCACTGGTGTTGGTCTCCCCCTTTAGGAGCTACTTGAGCTCCTGATTTGTTGATTTTGGTAATATGACATATTGATGTTGACTTGCATATGGAAGTCTTAGTAAGTGGATAATCACTATATTTACCATCAGTTTCCCATCAGCTAAGCTATCTCATGATTTACCAGTCTTTGGTTGCCTCCATTCAGATATGTCTAGATGACCAATCAATCATTTACTGCCACCCAGCTCAAAGGACTTAGTAGAAATTATAACTCAAGTCAGGTGCCAGATAGTGTGATGAGCTGATCATGTCTAGGCCCTCTCAAGTCTGACTTTGCTCCTGTACACCAGGTGCATGCTTTGCTAAATCTCTTAGGTGCCCCATGCCCTGTAAGTCTAAGTACCTATGCAAGGCCTCTAGTTTTGTGCATTTATACAATGGCTTCCATTTGGTATCCTTCAAACTCCATCTGACCTCAACTTTGAGGTCTTCCTTATTTTCTCCTCATCAATGTCCTACAGTCTTGTCCACAAACATGTCCTTGGGTTCAGCCTTGTGAACTTGATAAGGTTCTATCCACTTTGGACACAATTTACTAGCTCTGCCTTATGGCAAATTCAAGCTCTAGGTCAATACATATACCAGACTTCTTTCTGCAATATTTAGCTCCTTGCCTTGCCTCTAGTCTACAGATAGATATGAGTGTCTAGTCTGAATCTCTATATATAATGGGGCAACTGTTTCATGAGAATTTGATTGCTCTATAATGAGGCGACCTAAAAGTTAGCTACAGCATTTCTGACTAAGCTAACTCAGCAATTACTAAGCTGTGCCAGCAATGACAAAGAAATTTCCTTTTAAAGTAACTACATTATGTAAGGTCTGCCTGTTTTCATGCTGTAGCCTTGAAATATTTATTTTTAAAAAATCTGTATATAGTAGGCATCTATAATAATGTTTATCCTATCACTTGGCACCATTTCCAGGGTATCACATAGTCTGTATGGCCAAATGCAATTTAGTGGACACTGTTTTTCATGCCTCATGTGTTTCTTGACACCACATGACCAAACTTCCCACAGTCCCAAAGTTGTGGAAGGAAGGCCACACAAAGAATGTATGTATATTGGCTTATACATTCATTGACACACATTGATGGCAGTTTATTAAGTGATCCTTGAGCTATTGAATATACATCATGTAAATGATTTATATTGATTTTGGGCTATAAAATGCTGAAACATTGATATTTCAGGCAACCTTCCACTGGAAATCAACTACCTACTACTCCTGACAGCCAAAGGAGACAGACTAGAAGTCATAGAAGACTTCAACAATTACAAATGACTGATCCTGATGATTGTCATGCAAACAGAAGATCTGGAGAACAGATCAATACTATGGTTATACTACCACTTTACCTTGGACCTGGAGAAAACATGGGGAACTGAAGGGATGAGACCTAGGAGTAATAACCAAGCTATGGCCAGTGCTTCTAGCTCTATAGGAAGGCCTATTAGACAGCCTCTTGCTGTTGATGATCCATTTTCTATAGTCATTCCTGAAACCTATTTGCCTGAAGAATGGGATGCTCCATTACTGAATTCTGTGCCTAGAATGGTGCCACCACTACCTCTTTCTAGAGAGCTAGAATGAGGTGCCTGCTCAGCCAGCTATAGCTATTCTTGAAACTGTTTTGCCTGAAGAGTGGAGTGTTTGTAGACAAAACTGTGCCAAGAATGAGAGCACCACTACTTCCTTCTGCATAGGAGGCTATTATAATGTCAGCTTTGCCTGCTCAGCCACATGTAACAAACACACTTGCTTAAAGGATGAGATGCGCCTTTGCAAAATCCCATCCCTAGGATCCCACCTTCACCAGTTCCTGCTCCTAGAAGAAGAGACTACCTTAGAACTAACCCAAGAGGACAAGAGCATGCATTGGCAGTATTGAAACAGCAGGCAAAGCTGAGAATGGCTCAAAAGCAGGAAAGGCTGAAAGCTGTAGCAATTTTAAAAGACTAAGACTTAATGGACATGATCAGAGAGAAAGATGGGAGATCAGACCTGAGGTCAGTCAAAATTAACTTCTGAAGAGTTTGTATACTATAAATCAGAAAGTTTGACAGCCAATAAATCTCAATCCAGAACATATTGGCTAGAGCAGTTGAAATTTCACAAGGCTGAAGGGAGGAACATGCAGCTGATCTGGAGGACTTTACAACAAGGACAACAGCAAATATAGTCTATCAAAAAATAATTACTATCCTTTGAAAATTTTAGTATCTGATGATGAACAAATGGACAAATGTAATGATTGACAAATAGACAAATGTAAGTATATATCTTGGAATATGATAACTTCCTATTACCAACCTCTTCTAATGTATCTAGCTAGACTTTGTATGTTTAAATCAAGACATTGTAGTATTAGCTTATAGAGTTTCTGTTTGATATTCTCCTTATATGATGAGAGAATATTAAGTTGATGAATTTGAGTTTTTAAGATTAAAAATCAAGCTTGGAACATAAGGCCCTAACTGAGCTTGCAAGGCTGAGGCTGGAATTAAGCATTGAATTTTGAACACAAGGCTCTAACCAAGCTTGCAAGGTTGGGGCTGAGATTAAGCATTAAGGTTTGAACACAGGGCCCTAACCAAGCTTGCAAGGTTGGGGCTGGAATTAAACATTGAGTCTGGAACACAAGGCTCTAACCAAGCTTGCAAGGTTGGGGCTGGAATTAAGCATTGAGTTTTGAACACAAGACCCTAACTGAGCTTATGAGGTTTGGGCCGGGATTAAGCATTGAGTTTTGAACACAAGGCCCTAACTGAGCTTGTGTCACGACCCCACCATCTCCGGACCCCGCTATGCCGCCCCAACTCCGGCACACACCCCCCCACACCCCCGCACACCTCCGGGGCCACTGACAACCCCACAACGCTGCATCGGCAACACCCACAGCCATCTCCGGACAAACTCCCGGGCATCACCGAACTCTGGCATCTCGGCGGACACGTCACCCCAAAGCTTCCCTGTCACTGGGCACATCCGGACCCCCGGCATCCCAGCCATCACATAACATTCTGCAACATTCCTCCCGCAAACCGTCGGCACGTCACCGGGCTATCTGCTTCTGTGGCGTTGACGGATGCCACCACTACGTACCATAACCACCGACCCGCCCGATGCAAGACCATCGTGACCTGCACCAATACGCCCCGACAGCTGTCACGACCCTGGGGCTGAGAACCTGCCCCGGGACCTAACTGGAGGATAATCAGATGTTACGGTCCCAGGCCAGGACCCTGCCAGGTACTTAGCGGAGGGGTAGTATATAAACCATAGGGTAGCATATGAGTCAAGGAGTCTTGATATTAACCGTAGTTCTCTGTATTTCCATGTCTCTGTCTCTGTCTCTGTCTCTATCTCCATCTCAATCTATTCTCTTGCCTCCCTCTATCTCTCTCTTGTCTCGTCTCTCGTCTCTCATCTCTCGTCTCCGTGCCTTGTTTCCGTTCTGTGACTCATTTTTCTGTTCCGTTTCTCTTCTCCATTTCCTTACCTACTGTCTGTGTCTCTTTCTCTCTTCATCCCGGTCCCCTAGCCAATCCATCCCTGCCCACTCCGTACCTACTCCTACCGTTCCCAAACCTACTCCCAC